>SNQJ01S0010394.1:123294-155209 GCA_010110895.2 Picea sitchensis | reverse complement strand
ACTCATGTTGAGTGAAACTTCCCTTGGAAAAAAGCACGAAAGATGATCAGACTCAGGCAGCATGACATTGACATAAGTTCATCATGCAGGAGGCAACGCAAACTCTCCATGTGTTTGGAAGAGTAACCAAACGAAGGAGGACACATCTCTATGTTGTGAGAAAAGATTCCTAAGGTCATACTAGATCCCAATGCTTGGCGAACAAACGAAAGGATGTGATTTGTCCAAGGGTAACTCTCTGTCCTGCTGAAAAAAGAATACATATTGCTCGTCCCCTCTTTTTAGAATATTTTTTTTTTTGTCTTTTTCAATTTTTTAAAGAGATTGAAAAAGAATAAAAGAATGTTATGTTGCAAAGGAGGAACGAGTATTGCAAGCAAGTATACTAGTTCCAAGCGCAAGGAACATACTAATGCTCAGAGAAAGGAGACATGTGCAGGAAAAGGACACTCGGGGAAAATTCCTCCATGGGTCAAGGTATTAGGTCGCAGAGGCAAGAAGTGCTACAAGGCTTGCATATAAGGCATGTTTCAAAGGTTTAGTTGAGAGAAACATGGAGCCGGAATTAGGCCAAAGACGCAAAGATGTAAATGTGATTAGGCAAGACACAATGAGACCCCTTCCATGTAATTTTTACGAGCCCATAGAAGTTATGCTCGGTAGTTTTTTCACATTTAGAGAGTCTGAAAAAACATGAAAGAAGACTCCAGGGAGCACCTTTTTTGGAGATAGTCTAGTCAGTTCGAAAAAGGGTTAAACTTGCACCAAAAAGACGTCTATTCAAAACCATTTTAACAATTGTGACAAAGAAAATATCACTCGGCAATCTTTTGAATTTTAAGGAGTCTGAGAAGAGCTTAGCTATGGACTCATAGCCTTTTCTAAGTTTAGTCTCGTTAGCTCGAAAAAGTATAAAAGTTACTGAGGAGAACTCTCCCGATGAGACGAATCTCTCGAGGTGTACCTTTTTCCGCTATAATCTACAGGCTGGAAAGAGGTTTAAACTCATGCCAGTAGATGTTCTTTTGGAACAATTTAATGAGTGTGAAGGAACAAGGTCACTCGGTGATCTTTTCAATTTTAAGGAGTCTGACAGAAGCTTAATTATGGACTCCATGGGGGTTCCCTTTTCGTAAGTAATCTCCAAGGCCCGAAAAAGGTGATAAACCAAAACCAAGGAGAATGTTCCTTTTTCAAATATTTAGTCCCTCAAGCCCGAAAAGGGGTTAAACTTATGCTTGAGAATACTCTTCTAGCGAACCAAAGTTCCTAGAGCATACCTTTATTCGTAAAATTAGCCATCCAGACCGAAAAAGGGGTAAAATGCCACAAGACAGATGTGCCTTCAAATTTGAGTTTGGCAAGCGTGAAGGGAAACAAGATCGCTCAACAATATTTTCATTTTTAAAGAGTCTGAAAAGGGCTTAAATAAGACTCCAAGGGGATACTTTTCTCAATTAATCCATACAAGATCGAAAAGCATAAATACAGTCTTGTTGGATGTTTCTTTCGAAATTTAAAGTGAGCTTGAAAGACAACAAAGCATGCTCATGAGGGAGTATCACGGGGTGGAGTCTACACAAACACTATGAACATATAAAGGGGAAAGCTGAAATAATGTCGAAATAGGGTGGTGATTATCATATGCCAGTTGCTCGATAGTGAAAATGCTTCCATTGTGAGGGAAATGCATCACTCGGAAGAGTGTAGACACCACAACATTCATAGCATATACATAATCACACCCGAGAAGCATATTGAAATCTAACGGGCCTTGCACCACTATAACAAAGACAAAGACAGTCTTCCCACCTAATAAGATAGGAAATTGAGGAAGAATCCCCAAATGTTCACTAGGATGTCTTTCAAAATCCAACAGCTCATGTGAAGCAGACACAAGCTCAGGAGATCCCAAGGCTTGCCAAACCAAGGAAGATAAAATACTTGCAGAGGCTCCTTCATCCACAATACATCAATAAATGTTTGTTGAATTAACTTCAACCCTTATTTGAAAGGGTGTAGAAGAAGGAAGACGAGGCTCAACAAGGTCATTCCAATCAAAGTAAACCATCCTAGGGCTTAGAGGGGGTGTGCTTGAAGCAAGCAGAATGCCCCCTTTTTCTGAAAGTACTGAACTGGAAATGATAAAAACATAGTCGGTAGACACATCACTCTCCAAGAGAAAAGTGGTATTAGCTGAAGATTGCATCAGCGTGACCACTTTGGTAGACTCGAAACTCTCCAAGAGAAGAGTGGGATCATCTGAAGATTGCATCGACGTGACCACTTTAGTAGGATCAACACTCTCCAATAGAAGAGTGGTACTAGTCGAAAATTGCATCGACACAACCACTTCCTCAACCACTGGCTGAATATGTTGTGAGACAACATGGTCTGAAGTCACATCACCCCCCAAAAGAAGAGTGGGATCAGTCGAAGATTGCATCGACATGATCACTTCATCAACCAGAGGTTGAATAGACTATGAGGAAACCTTAGAAGACTCAGAATCAGAAGAGATTGCAGATAGGGACCACAATCTTTGTACCTATGGAAGGCCAGGGAATAAATGAGTAAGGTGATATCCCTTGCAAATCTTAGAATGGAACTTAGGCTTACATCCTATCCGTATAGGTTTCTGAACTGAATCAATGCCCCCATCATGACTAGCAGTGGTCGGTTGCTTTTCCCCAACATGACTAGCAAAGTTTGTTGACATATCACTAACATGACTTGAAGAGGTTGGTGATTGGTCGATAACATGACTCATAGAGGCTACAGACCTATCGCCAGTATGACTAGCAGTGACTGGAATTTTTCCCCCAACATGACTTACAGAGGTTGGGTGCTTTCTCCCAGCATGACTTGAAGAGGTTGGGTTTTGGTCTTCAACATGACTTGTAGAGGTTGATGAACTATATCCAACATGACTCGCAGAGGTTGGTGGTTTGTACTTCCTATTCTTCCTCTTTCTATTTCATTTAGACTTTCGATTACTAGTATATATACTTTCACCAGAGAAGGTAGAAGGAGGAGGAGGAGACTTCGTTGACGAAGGAACATCAACATGATTCCCATGACATAAAGTTCTTAACTGAGAAGCTTCAAGAGAATTTGGGACATTTGGAATGGTACCCAACCAAACCAGTAGTCCCATATTCAACCCAAGAATGTACAAAGTGGGCATCAAAGGGACACCAACGTTTCTGAAAAAAAGAAAAGCACAAGAATCCCCTTTTGAAGGGGTTCCTTGGTTGATATTGTCAGGAACTCTAGCCATAAATATCTTATGCACAAGTTCTCCCCTATATGATCACCAGTTCTGCTAGCGGGAAAAACCCCCCTTTAACTACACCAGGGTTCAAGAAGTAGACAGAACGAATAACCGTCTAAAAGCTAATCAATTTTCAATTCTACCCCAAACATACCAAATCTAATGTAAATAAAGCAAAGAGAGAAGAGATCGGGTAACTATACCTTTGATCCCACGTCTGGTGATGATCTCCTCACGCTTGGATGTTCCACTGACTGCACGTATCCTCCCAAGGCTGACCTGCATCCAAAGATAGGCGAACAAAGAACTACAAGCATGTTATTCTATACATAAGTTAGGGTTAGATAATAAAATGCTAAGTATAAATAAATAAAAATACTCAAGACACCATCATTTGGGACAGGAAAATGTAATTATTTTATTCATCATACAAAGATTATATCTTATAATCGGAGTCGGCCATCGTTCCATGAACCTGGTCTGAACTCCTCTTTACCATGCTCCAAGTGCACCTTGAATGAAATTCTTATGTCAGCCTTATGATCACTTCTATGGAAGGGAATGGGTTAAATGGAGGAAGAAGGGGTTGATGAGGGAATGCTAAGGCAATATCTCACAAAAGGCAGCGATATCTTGGGCAAGGAGGGGAAGTGAAATCGGGTAGAGTTTCATTGTTCTTATGCTTAGATTGGAAATGAGACCCCGACACCTCCTTTTATATGCCAAAAGGATGGTTATTCGGTTAGGTCACAGGCTATAGCAGGTGGATTAGTTGGGAAACTTCCAATAGCCCATAAATTTCAATGAATTCCTTGCAACTTTCTATTTTTTGCAACTTTTTCTAGCATACACGGGTTGTAATGGTGCAACAAACGTATGTACATGAGTTGTAGTGGTGTAGCAAGCATATGTATGTGGTCTGTAATAGTGAAGGGCATGTACATATTCTAAAAAATGGCTTTTTAAGAAGAGCTTCTTAGCAGTTCTTTGGAAAAATATGCAATTAAGAGAGCCAAGGCCATGTATGCATGAGTAGGGAATTTTAGGGCTATAACAGATGCCCCCTAATGTGTGAGGTCAGAAGAGCAACTGATGGCCTAAATACATTACATTCTTATCTAACAGGACCATGGGGTGACCAAAAATCTCACTCATGGCGGACCTAAACTCATCTTGTTCAATCATATCAAGCTCTAGGAGAAAATAAGATCTATGGTGAAGGTCCTCCCAAGTCCTATCAGGACTAGTCATGGCCTCTAGGATTTCTTTGTCTGAAGGAAAATTACCATCGAGGAAATCATGTGAAATAGACAAGTCAACAGCCCATATGGGCTCTAGAACAAGATCCATCTATTTTGTCCATGAAGAGGGAGGATCTAGGTTTGCAGTGGCTTCCTGGATATCCAAATATGCAATCTCAACTACAGATAATGGAATTTCCATTCTGATGTGAGATTRACCTTCAGAATATGTAGTCRAAGCAGGTAAAKTCCATGGGTCATCAAAATGTGAAGTGCGGAATGAGATAGACCTCAATGATGATGAGGATTCACTGGAAATGGTGTTAATGTACGATATTGGTGCCAAGAAATTAAAGGTTTCCATCAAAGAAGGATACATTATGACACCAATGTTCTCAGATTCCTTCTGATAATTCTCGACAATGGGGACCGAGGGTCCCACCGATGCAGAGGATCTGGAGAGAGATAAAGATAATTGATCGATCATCACAATATTTCCTTCATGAGGAAAGAATAAAACATGAAACATCGATGACACGACAGCTGACATAGCATAAATCCAATTACACCCCAGTAAAATATTGTAATCAAGGGGTGCATCAACCACCTCAACTTCAATCGCCACGGTTTTATTGCCTAAATGGACCAGAAGAGCGGGGAGGATACCGTGAGGTCTAAATGAATGCCCATCAAATGCAATCAACATAGTCAGGGATTGAGAAAGTTGGGGAGAGCTAAGAGATTTCCAACAAGATAGAGATATCACAAATGTCGAAGCACCTTTATCCACGATGGTACGCTTAATAGTTATATCCATACATTCTACATGAATCTAAAAATCCACATGGTAAGGTAAGCAGGGATTAACATCTGCGACATCGAACTTGATAATTTTCATGACACTTGAGTCTAGAGCTCTTAACGTGGATAACAAGGCATTCTTTTGTTTTGGGCACGTTTGGATTACTTACAAAGCTGGCATTGCACGCGGTGTTTTCCCCAAATCTTTGACAATCGAATAATTTTGGGCGGCTCTAAAATTGAGATTATGAATAGAGCGCATAAGAACTCCTTTCGGAATGCGAGACGTAGGGTCAAGCTTATCGATCTACAAAGGTGTTTCTGGAGGGGGATGCTCTGTACCCAAATTAGGTTGTTGAGGACCAAAATCACAAGTCCTAGTGGCTACGCTAACCTCAAATCAGATCATATTGACACATTGATGGCCACCATCATGTGCCAGGGGACTTTGACCTTCACTTGGCACATTTCCAGTGTTTGAGGATCCTGAGGGCATATTATGATTATGTGGAAATGTATTAGTTAACACAGAAGGATGTTGCACAATAAGCCTCAAGGCTTCCTCTATATTGGGGAAAATATGGGTAAGGTGATCCTCTTTACAGAACTTACATGGAAACTTCACCTTCCACTTTTCTTTCTTACCCTCACCATCAATGTTACCAAGTTTATCGTTATTCTGATTTCCCTTACTCTTATTATTGTTGTTATTCCCACCCTTACGGTTATTATTCCTACCTTTCCTCTTATTCCCTCAGGGTTGTTTCTTACCCTTTGGGTCCATCGGCTGCACAGAATGTACATCCGACGATTGGGTGGGGGAGGAAAAATTCATATCTTGTCCAACTGYAGACTAGTTGAGAGACAAATTTTGCATCTGATTTGTCTCCTAGTCTACAGGCTTTGCATTTGTCGAGCCTATAATGTCATCGCCATGGGGCCCAAGATTTTGTCTTGGATCATAATTCAACCATGGTGCATTAGAAATAATATCGTAGATCATCCCAGACTAAGCATATATAATTTCTAACTGTTGGGCTTTAAAAATGCATCTTCCTCAGTCATAACAATGGATGTGGAAACATCCTTCGAAATGTACAGTAATAGGGACTTGAGGAACCACTCCAACAGAAACTCTGGTGGAATTGTAGCTTTAATCAACCGCTTTCTTCTACACTACTCTTGAATTTGATCCGATATGTGGGTGGCTTTGTCTTGACGAAAAGTCAATAAAATATTTGTATCGGCGTCTTAACGAACCGACAGTTGAAAGTGGTTGAGAAAAACCAAGACCAACTCATTGAAATTTCGGTATGTGCCCTTCGGTAACTCGGTGTACCATTTTGCAGCAACCCTCATGAGGGTGCCTTGAAACAGTCTCAAATGAATAGAATCATCATTAAGAGAATTAGACGAGCACCATAGGTGAAAAGTAGTGAGTTGATTGCCTGAATCTTCACCATTCTTACCCTTGAATTTTAGAATGTCTGAGGGAAGCTTTGTGGGAAATGGGAGCCATGCTATATCATGACACACAGGGTCGTTCATTAATTTTGATAGGTCTAGAAAATTTAGAATGGCTAGAAAAGGGATCCTTGGTTGAGTCGTCTGAGATCATGCTCCCAGGAAAGACTGATTTGGAGAGACTGCAGGTCGAGGAGGGTTATGGTAGACACCATGGCCATGCCCGGTAAGATAATATCATTCTCCTATTTGATTCATAAAAGGTTTTAGAGGCATCATCATTGATGGGGATGCTTGTGAAGAAAAGGTGATATAATACATATTCCCCATGTGAGGATATGCATTGCCCCCTAATGAAGGTGTTATCACCATGATGATCATGCTTCAAATCTGATTTTAAATTTAGCAGGTGACTAAATCAGTGTAGAGACATGGCGTTATTTGGAGATTCGAGTCGTATGTGGCAGTAATATGGACAAATATGGCGGAAGAGCGAAGCAAGGAGTCCTACAGACCGTTGATCTTGAAGCAACCCAGAATGACGGTTGAGGCCCATATCAAGCGGTGAACTAGCGTGGAACTTAATTATGCGAGGGCAGACTGGGGAAAACCATTTTGGTTTTAAGTGGATGTGTGGTGCCCTTAGAAGTGTATCGGGGAGAAAAGCGGTTTTCCTGAAACCATTTTCTCAATAGCCCCGATGTCATGTGGTTTAATGTGTCAAATCAACAACTCGTGGGGGGAGGTGACGGTTAGTCAAATCACCTCACGTCGTTGGTTCAGGTACTTCCCGTCCGACATGTCAAGTGAAGGTCATCGTATAACTAACTCAAAATTTCATCATTCGAAGTAGATTGATGAAGCATGGAAAACCAACGTACCATGTCAGTAATTCATGATTAGGATTCAAGGACTATCGGTCTTCAGATATGGGTAGCTTTATCCTACTCTAGGAAATCCTCGTCCCATGCATAAGTGGAGTAATATCGAGATGGATCAATTTTTTGAGTTATGTAGAATTAACGAAGACAAAATTGTGACCTCTGCAAGGTCGGAAGATATGGATAATGTCACTTGAATAGTGTCCAGTACAAAGGGGTTCTCAACTAATGTGTCAAGCTTACCAATAAGTGAGAAAGAAAGGTGGGTTGCACAGATATTAACAACCAAATTTCATACAGAACCCGCAACCGAATCAGAGTCAGGGGTCAGATTAAACCCTGTTATGAGGGACCTAGTCATCAATGAACACGCGGACGAAACCTACAAGAAGGCAGTGAAGAAGAAGCGGAGAAAACGGTAGAGAACAGAAATTAGAGCTGAGACAATGGAGAGCGTCGGAGAAAATCAACTCGCTTGGTTGAGAACTCTAAAAGAGGAAATCACCAAGCTAAAATGAATTCTCAAGTAGGATTAAGTACATTCCAGAAAATTTTGGACAGATGGTGGTCAAAGAAAGGAGCCTTAGATATGACAGACCTGTTCCTAACGGTCCTTTTAAAATAGGATAATTGTTATTATAAATCACTCATTTTTTGTAACTTATCTCTATTTTTAGAATTATGGGGAAGTCTAAACGTTTTGAATTCCACAAGTAATTGGCCTATATATGCATTATCTCGAGGATATGAAAAGCATGGAAAAAAGAGGAGCTTTCCCTCTGTGCAAGAAGACTTTAGTAATTTTCTGGGGCTGAATTGAATACATATGCAGCAACTTTGAAGTCTCTATGAAAAGATTCTAATGGTGGTGATATGAGTTTTGTATTCCCTCATTGTATGTATTTCCTATGTTTCTTTAATTCCATTTACACTATCTTCTGTTTAAATTGGAGAGTTAAAGGCCCAAAATTCATCATTTGATGCTCTTGGTTTAAGCAATTTAAATTGTGTATGTTTATTCGTAGCCGACTCAAAATTCATTCATGTAATGCTCTGATGTAGTTATATGTTTCTCTTTCCTCTTACCACTCTAATTAAATTCAAGTTATAACTCAGATTCATTGCCTCATTTAGCCTTTATCCTCTATAGATTTCTATAGGCCAGTTAATGTTTTCATTCAATTTCAAAAATTTGACTCCATAGCCCTGAGTGTCCCTCCTCTTCTTGGCCAGAAACTTTATAAAAAACCCCCAAAACAAACCAAATCTATCCACCAATTCCTAAATAAATATCTAGTGACACGAGAGAGCCCTCTCTACGTTGACCAGGCTAGTGCCTCATCTCTAAATATGGTTGAAACAGTTACCTCTGTCATTTGTCTTTTCAACCAAATAAAATTTACAGAGTGCTAACATTATGGCATCGTTGTCGGGGACGAAATTTAAAAATTTTCCCTGGGAAAGATCGACATGGTTGAGTTCTAAGGTCTGAGAGTAGCAGACACTTAGGCACATATTGGCTGTATTCCTGCTCTGGCAACTTCACACATCAAAAAATCAGTTTTAAGGTGATTCCACTAGTAGAAGAATCCCGAAATTTAAATTTTCACTGGCGACTCCACTCTCAATGAAGAATCCAGCTTCCAAAACATCAATGGCGACTCCACTCTTAATGCAGAATCCAGATCCCAAGACATCATTGGCGACTTCAATCAAATTTTGAATATAGAATGTAGTTCAGATAATTCACTGAAAGACAATGCCCCTTGGTTGAGGTATGAGAAGGCATTATGAAAGAAAACAAACGCTCAAAATGGGATTTTTTTCAGATCATTTTGCTATTTGTTATAAGTTGTCTCTGGTCCTTTCTCGAAAATGCTAGGCAAGTTCTTCTTTACTGACCATGATGATCTAGAAAATATATATCCCCCTCTTAAAATTACACAAACGTCCCCTCAGTTTATCACTCATTTTGATAAAGAAATTTCATATGGGCTACGTGATGACCATAACCAAGTTGATGAGCCTCATGAAACTAGGGTTGATATTTCATCTCTTGCACTTGATCCAACACCCTCCAAGACTCAGCATAGATACAGACCCTTAAAGTTACCCCTCATCCTTCATAATTTTCCTCCAAAACACTATGAGTACCTACATATGTTTGATGGGGAACCTGATAGAATCTCAGCTGAAAAACAAATCCAAGGGTTTGAGCATTTTATAGATTTGTTTGAGATTGAACATGATGATGTTTGTATGAGGTCCTTCTCTCAATCTTTGAAAGGAGGCACCAAAGAATGGTTTAAACATTTGCATCCAGAGGAAATCATCTCATGGGAGGAATTGAAGGATGTCTTTTTAAAGTTTTGGGGAAATAAGAAGTCTTTGGACCTACAACTTAGTGAGTTCTATTCTTTGGAAAAGCATGACAATGAAACTATTTTTGTATTCAGCAGAAGGTTTTCCAATATCTATCGAAATTTACCCAAAGAAATTTGACCCACTAAAGCTGCTGCTATGCTCCATTATACAACTACTCTCCATCCAGATTTGTCTCTCCTTCTTATGGAAAGAATATCCAAGTCCTTACAACAAATGTTCTATGATGCTCAGGACATTCAGCACAACATCCAAGCATGTGAACAGATTCAAAATGAAGGACCAAATGCCCAAGAATGTGAAAGTAAATATGAGAGGAAAGAGGTTGATTGGGATCCTGAGCATAGATTTGAAAATACCATAGGTCCTCTTGCAGTTTCCAATGCCAATGATTATGAAAAAAATTATATTCCACCTGTTGAAAGAGGGGGTGTTGATCCATCTCATGATAAGCAAAAGGATGATTGTTTTATGTATTCGTTTACAGATGGTCAAGAGGATGAGTTTACAAATCATTTTTTTGAAGAACAGGTTGATGTTCCCAGTTTGTTCTTATTAGATGACATCGCACAGACAGTTGATTTGCCTGTATATGACAAATATGAGGAGGATTGTGATGATCAAGACTTTCTTTTTCAGCAGTACAGTGAGATAAATCAACCTACGTATCATAGTTACAAGGAGAAAAGTATTGGATCAGCTAAAGAAAATTCTCTACCCTTGTGCTTTGATGCATTCAAATTTTTGAGAGAGAATTCTAAAATCATTGTTGAAGCAAGTGAATCTGTGCCGATGCAAAGTCACACCAAACCAACGAAACAGATTGACAAGATATTGGAGAACTTTTCTCAAGTGCTTGATGACCCTGTTCCTTGCTTTGTAGAAGACCTTGTCAATTCAGAGGTGCAGTCATTGATCGAAGACAAATTTGAATGTGAGCATGTCCAGTAATCCAAAGGGATGGAGAAATGTACCTATGACAACACTAGAGAAAATGAAGAAGGTTTTGAGTCAGGTAACAGAACCTTGCCATTGTGTTTTCCCTCATTCAAACTGTTGAAACAAAATAGCATTTCAAATCAGAAAGTATCTGAGCATGAAGTTGAAAGTGAATAAAGTAGTGGACTTACAGATGAACACTCTCTCCCCTTATGTTTTTCTTCCTTTGAATGGTTAAAAGAGAACCAGGAGACTTCAGAGAAAATGGGGAGTTCTGACTATATTCACAGTAGTATTGTTTTACATGAAAAGGTTCTTATCATTGAAGAACACCAACTACACTCACATGCATTGAAAAATCATTACTTGGAAAATTCAGAGTGGAAACCTGCGCTTAACCATCAGATTAAAGAAGAAGTTGATCAAGAAATTGTTGTTGAAGGTCATTTTTCTTCTCCTAAAACTAATGCAGATGTCCAACAACATTCCCAGCAAGACAAAGTATTTCAAGGTTGCCTTTCTTCCCTTGAAAATGACATAGTGATCCTATTTCTGAAAATCCTAGACATGGATGGAGATTTTGAAACTTCACCTATGGAGACTCCAAGCAACGAAGGAACACTTGTGGAGGAAGCTTACTCTTCTATCTTGACTCATGAAAAGGAAACATTCTTCCATATGATTCATGATCCCAAGACACATCATATGGAAAAGGTTTATAATCAGAATTCACCAACAATAGAGGACTGCAAGAAATCAATGTTTGTATCAAATGTGAGTCCTTTTACATCAGATGAGTTTCTCCAGCCATGGTTACCTTATGACTCAAGAAATCTTTACTACCAATCTTCTCAAAACATTTGCCAGTTTTTTGATAGAAGTCAACAAGTCGAACCTGGAAACAGAAATGCAGTGGAACGAGTGAAATGTGATGATTATTTTATGCATATCTTAGAGGATCCATTTGCAATCCTACTAGAGGAAGTGAAAAATCCAGGCCCTTCAAAAAATTTCAGAATTGGACTTATAGATAAAATTTTGAATGAATCGTCAGCAGAAGGGTTTTTGAATAGGCAAGTACAAAAGAAACAAATGATGGATAGAATGTTGTCATGGCTACATTGGGATTATGATTTCACTTGATTGACAGTCCTTTTTAGCAGTTAGGGTAGGTGGGAGGGTGTGAATAAGCTTGTTGATCAAGCATTGTTTTCCAGTAGTATGTACAATTAGATCCTAGCAGTAATTTTTCAGCATCCAATGGAAAGAAGTTTGCAAAAGTTGGTTTTAAGATTTGACGATTCAGTCTCCAAGATGAAATAGGATACCCACACATGTTTGAAGGCATCCCAATGAAGAAGGAACTGGGTCTACAGCGCTTTGCTACCTCATAGGGAGGATAGTGTCCCTAGTTGGAGCCTATGTTATCGCCATGACGATCATGCTTCAAATCTGAGTTTAAATTTAGCAGGTGACTAAATCAGTGTAGAGACATGGCATTATTTGGAGATTCGGGTCATATGTGGCGGTAATATGGACAAATATGGTGGAAGAGAAAATCAAGGATTCTTACGGACCGTTGATATTGAATCAATCCAGATCGACGGTTGAGGCCCATATATAGCAGTGAACTAGCGTGGAACTTAATTATGCGAGGGTGGACCAGGGAAAACCATTGTGGTTTAAATAGTGGACGTGTGGCGCCCTTAGAAGTGCATTGGGGTGAAAAGAGGTTTGCCTGAAACCATTTTCTCAACAGCCCCGATGTCACATGGTTTAATGTGTCAAATCAACAACTTGTGGGGGGAGGTGATGGTTAGTCAAATCACCTCACGTCGTTGGTTCAAGTACTTCACATCCAACATGTCAAGCGAACTTCGTCGTATAACTAACTCAAAATTTCATCATTCGAAGTAGATTTATGAAGCATGGAAAACCAACGTACCATGTCAGTAATTCATGATTAGGATTCAACGAATACCGATCTTCAGATATGGGTAGCTTTATCCTACTCCGGGAAATCATCGGCCCATGCATAAGTGAAGTAATATTGAGCTGGATCGATTTTTTGAGTTCTGTAGAATTAAGGGAGACAAAATCGTGGCCTCTGGAAGGTCGGAAGATATGGATAACGCCAATCGAACAGTTTCCAGTACAAAGGGGTTCTCAACTAATGTGTCAAGCTTACCAATAAGTGAGAAAGAATGGTGGGTTGCGCAGATATTAGCAACCAAATTTCATACAGAGCCCGCAACTGAATCAGAGTCGGGGATCAGATTAAACCCTGTTATGAGGGACCTAGTCATCAATGAACACATGGATGAAACCTACAAGAAGGCAGTGAAGAAGAAGTAGAGAAAACGACAGAGAACATATATTAGAGTTGAGACAATGGAGAGCATCGGAGAAAATCAACTCGCTTGGTTGAGCACTTTGAAAGAGAAAATTGCCAAGATGAAATGAATTCTCAGGTAGGATTAAGTACATTCCAGCAAATTTTGGACAGATGGTGGTCGAAGAAAGGAGCCCCAGACATGACAGACCTGTTCCTAACAGTAACTTATCTCTATTTTTAGAATTATAGGGAAGTATAAACGTTTTGAATTCCACAAGTAATTCCCCTATATATGTATTATCTCAAGGATATGAAAATCATTGGAAAAAAAAGGAGCCTGCCCTCTGTGCAGGAAGACTTTGGTAATTTTTTGGGGCTGAATTGAATACATATGCAGCAGCTTTGAAGTCTCTATGAAAAGATTCTAATGGTGGTGATATGAGTTTTGTCTTCCCTCATTGCATGTATTTCCTGTGTTTCTTTAATTCCATTTACATTGTCTTCTGTTTAAATTGGAGAGTTAAAGGCTCGGAATTCATCATTTGATGCTCTTGGTTTAAGCAATTTAAACTGTGTATGTTTCTTCTTAGCTGATTCAGAATTCATTCCTGTAATGCTCTAATGTAGTTATCTATTTCTCTTTCCTCTTACCACTCTAATTAAATTCAAGTTATAAATCATATTCATTGCCTCATTTAGACTTTATCCTATGGAGAGTTCTACAGGCCAGTCAATGTTTTCATTCAATTTCAAAATTTTGACTCCATAGCCCTTAGTGTCCCTCCTCTTCTTGGCTAGAAACTTTATAAAAAACCCCCAAAACAAACCAAATCTATACACCAATTCCTAAAGAAATATCAAGTGACACGAGAGAGCCCTCTCTGAGATGAGTAGGCTAGTGCCTCTAATCTAAAGCTAGTTGAAACAGTTACCTCTGTCATTTGTCTTTTCAGTCGGACAAAATTTATAGAGTGCTAACAGAAGGGACTATGTACTGGGGGTTTCCTATATTATAAAGTTGATTCCCCCCTAATGCAACACCAGAGGTTTGAGGAGGGTTTTCCATAATAAAAGTAGTCATGGTCATAGGCATTGTGGAAGAAGGGTAGACGGATAGAATATACGAAGTAGAACCACCACCCATTTTTCCATTCCATCCTTGAAAACCATAACTAGGATTGGGTGCGGAGGAAGGAGTATTCCAACCCCCTACTGAAGGAAATGGTTGAGGGATATGACCCCCACCAAATGTTAAAGGATTGTAAGGAGGCGACGTTCCCCCTGACCCAAAACTAGTATTAACATTAGATGTCAGAATAGAGGATGGCATGTGTAGAGTCATATTGGGCATACCAAAAGAAAAGGGATTAGAGACCAAAGGAATCTACTAAGAATTATAACTAGAATCTCARTCAAAAAGGTGCCAGGGGGAGGAGAGATAGATGATGGAAAATTTGTACTGCTCGAAAATATATAAGGACTCATCCCCATGGACAAAGGTGAGATCATGTACAGGATAATACTACCTGAGAGAGATGTAGGAATCCAGGTAATCGATGATGAGGGAATCATGGGGACTACACTAATCATAGTGGAGGCAGGAGTTGAATGTCTTCATGATCCATTCACGCCTAAATCAGTACTCATATATGAATCAGTTCTTGTGATGGGATGGTCATGAGCCTGAGCGGAGGAGATGTATGTACCATGTTTATTAACTCTATGCCTTTTGGGAGGTGGTTTCGATATCAGACCAAACGGTGGTAATTGATTCAAAAGCCGACGAGACCAATGGGGAGGCTTGTCTCGCTCCACAGCGACTTAAAAATTGTGACGTAATACAAAATCCTAAGGCCAAGTAATGTGCAAAGAGAACACTCCTAAATAAATCTAGGGCCAATGCACGCAAACAGGCTAGGATGGTTGAAAGGGACCTCCCAAACTAAAGAAGGTATGCCTCTCCCAAGAGGGGATGAGACTCTCAAACAATAGATTGGAGGTAACAGAATCAGTTATAAGGAATCTCATGGGATTAGCAGTGCAATCATTCAGATCCCTCCAAAGAGAGAATCCTCCATAAATTTGTTTATGTTTTGATCCCTATCTGACTCAGAGTACCTGCAGAATAACCCTTGCAAGTAACCGATGTGGATACCTAGGTTCGGAAACCAAGGTCACCACGATATAACCAATGCTCGGGCGAGTAGTTGTAGTTCAGGTCTACCATATGGTCAGGATAGAAAAGCCTGAAGCCTCGAAAGCACCACCTCTCACATAGGTAAAAGTGCTAGCGAAAACCCCAGATATGAATAGAACCCCAGAAATTTCTCCGACGCTAGGAACGTATTTGAGGGCTATCTCTGCAACCAACTTCGTGCGACCTCATGGTTAACTTCAGTGTTAGTGGAGCCTCTATTAGACACACTGACCACACTGAGAGGGGGGGTGAATCAATGTAGGGATATTCATACACTTATTTCAAAACTTTAGTTAGCAATCACTTCAAACATTATTATTCATTCACAATTAGCTACTTGCATATAACAACATTCATCAATAATAAAGAACTATGAACCATCACCATAATGAACACAAAGAACACCAGATATATGTGTAATATTTTTGTATTATGTTGTTACATGAGACTACAATCTTCAGGGTTTTATCAGCACCAATTGAAAAGAGAACCAACTCCAAGAGTGTTACAAGGAAAATCTCTCTATGGCTAGGGTAAACCACAACAGACGGAAACGACTGCAGAAATCAACTCCATCCCAAAAACATGCTATATAAACCAATATGTAAGCGAGATAAGAAAGAGGCCTACCTCATCTAGATGTTTGATGATGTCCACCATCGAGCACTTTGACTCAATGCTATATACCTGTAACCAGTTCTCAACAAACAAGCGAAGCAAGCATATGGTGATAATATAAAAGTTTGGCACATTAGATAGCATAATCCATTAATACACATAACAAATACGCCCATGGATAATAACTCATATATTTGCAAGATATCAATTGGACAGGAAAGGAGTATTTATATTAATAAATGATCAGCAGAAGTAAAAATATTACAGACTTCTGTGTCGGCATGGTTTGGAACCAAGAAACTAAGTTCCTTCCAGCTAGGCCTCCACCACTTCAATCCTCCACCAAAGGCAAGATCATAGAAGGGAGACAACAAGGTTCTCCATCAATAAGGTAAGAGCTTGGGGGTTGAACACTGTGTAAAGACTTAAAGGACAAAGGGATGCAGACTCAATATGAAGTAAATAATTTCTCCATAGTAACTTTGCTCTCAAAGTTGAATTCTTTCCTCTTTTTCCATAGCTCAAAATTGGCCCATTTATAGCCTTAAAAATGGAGTTGAAGGGTCGAGTCGGAATGTTTCCAGTATATGGAAGGCCAAGGATCAGAGATCTCCTATCGTGGCATGGAAACCCAACATTTAATTTTCATTTTCTGGCCCAAATCATCCCAATGTACGTGGGTTGTAGTGGAGTAGCCTGCGTATACGCTTGTTTTATAGTGTGGAAGATGCATACAAGTGGAAAAACATTTATTTTTGTCTTTGGATTTTATAAACAAGGAAGATAAGTCTACATAGGGAAATGGAATAAGGCCCTCTGTGCAATATTGCATAGGGTGAGGTAGATCTTTCTATAACAGATGCCCCCTAATGTGTGAGGTCATAGGAGTATCTTCAATGGTCGAAATACATTATAAACAACCCAAAAGTGGAGTGATGGGGAACCAGCTAGAAGAACTAGTTGCTCATTACATTCTACATTGACTTTGAATACATGGTTGCCAATAGAATTACACTGCAAATCCATGTGAAAATATACCAAACAAGTGTCCATGGCCATGAATAGGCAAATACAAATGTGGTTACATGCCAATAGATGTCATAGTCACGAACAAGGCCCAGTGGAACTAGTCTCAAAACCAATCTGAAGATATATGTATACAATGGGGTATAATCTGATCTCCCATCATCACTGAAGTCATATAGGTATTGGTCCAATGAAAAGGAAGCAACCACTCAGGAAAGTTGTGGCCACAATTCGCCATATAGGTGATGTCTTCAAGTCTTCTACACAATTCGCCAAGGGTGCAAGTCTACATCATGTGAATAAAGGATTTGAGGTCGAACACAATGAGACATCATTTGATTACTAGACATTGAGGTATATCGTTAACAAATGTGAGACAACCTACCGATAATGAAAGTAGGTATCATGGCACCGAGTACATTCTTAAAAGTGTGAATAAAGGGGTCAGTGTCGAACACCTGGAGAATCCATCAACCAGGAGACATTGATATATTCCCAACTGTCGATGGTGAGAGAGCCTGCCACTAATGACTGCAAGCCTCAAGGTACTCATAATACTTTAGGTCCCATTTCCAGAATAAATGGGAAGTTGATGAAAAGAGACCCATTGAAAGGATATCATTAAGGCATCTCTCATCAGTCAGCACGAGGTACAAGGCATGAGCTTCATAATTTGGTAGAAATCGGACGAAGAACGTGTTCGTGAACCAACAACCCTGTGCATATTTTGTGTGTACCAAGTGCAAGCGGCACACGAAAAAGACCCTCTGAATAGCATCCAATGATGAAAATTGCTGACAAAGGTGAGGAAACTACCAATAAGGCTAATGGCATCCAAGACACTGCACGAATCCCAATGTGTGAATAGATGTCATGTCGTCGAACACAAGGGAAACCAACCAGTCAATGACCAATGATAAAATTTTGACTGTTGGGTTCAAGGTTATCTACCAATGATGAATGTAGGGCCAGGGTGCATGATAGGACTATAGTATCATGTGATTTTGAGACAAACTGAGGGTATGGCTGACATGCAAAGTCAAGAGTTATGAGGAGTGGCCGACACAGGTTGATAGATTTCCTTTGAACAAGAGCATGAGACATATGGAGGACTCTGGCAGCATAGACCCAAAGATGAAACCATGAGATGCAGGAGGCATCAATGAAATTCTCTATAGGGACTGGAAGAGTAACCAGTCGGTAGAGAAGACTTTTTAATGAGATTAGCTTCCTAAGGCCATGCTAATCCCAAAATTATGATGATGAATGGACTCAATAATTTTGTGCTCTGTTCAAAGGCGACATGACTTCTGCCAATATAAGATAATACTCCCTTCCCACCCGTCTTTTTTTGTTTTTTCATAACAAATGAATGTTATGATACAAAGGAGGAAACGAGTGTCGCAAGTAAGCAAAACTAGTTCCAGCAGTGGAAAATACCTATGCTCAATGCAAGGAAATGCATGCAAGAGATGGACACTTGGGGGAATGTTCCCTCCTGGCTATAGGGTGTCAAATTGCGAAGGATATAAACAAGGCTCTTCTTGGTTGAGGATGAAAAATTGTTGAGGCAAACGGTTTATAACGCAAAGCAAGAACCAGTTGTAGGCTCAATACTGCAAGCAAGGGCATGAGATGCAATCACAACTTAATACCAAAAAATGTCCCTTTTTATGTCATTTAGTCTACTTGGTGTGAAAAAGGGATAAACTTGTGCCAAATAGACGTCTTTTCAAATCTAATTTATGAGTGTGAAAAAGACAAGTTCACTCTGCAATCTTTTTGCTTTTTGATAACGAGTTGGAAAAGAGATTAACTAAGACTCACGACCTTTCAAGTCCAATTTAACGAGTGTGAAAGGGACAAATCACTCAGAAATATTTTGGCTTTTTGAGCGAGTCGAAAAAGAGCTTAACTCGGACTCGTTTGGGAGATTCTAAGCGGAAATTCATGGGGGGCACCAAGGCTCCCACACAGAACTTCTGCGGAACGTCAGTATCTTACGAATAACCGACACAAGCTTGGGAAAACCCAAATCTCTCTAAGTCGAGGAGGATAAAGTGATAGCGGAGGTTACCTTCTCCATGATATATCGAATAATGTGTCTTACTTGAAAAKACATAGGCRGGGGCATTGGATACCCCACAAGACTATCCCAATCAAAGGGAACATCTCCAGGACTTGAAGGGAGAGTAATCGAGGAGAGTAAAACTCTCTCTTGAAGGGAGAGTAATCAGAAAAGMGATATCGACCGAAAATTGCATCGCATGACCACTTCTTCAACCATTGGTTGAATAGGATCCRAAATGACAAGGTCAAGATTGCATTGAGATGACCATTGGTTGAACAGGATGCGAGACAACAAGRTCAAGAGATGAATCACCCCCAAACATAGGAGAGGTTTTGGTCGAAGAATGCATCGACAYGACCATTGGTTGAATGAGATGYGAGACAACAAGGTCAAGGGATGCATCAACCCTTAAAGGAAGAGGGGTGTCAGCYRAAGATTTCATCGGCGTGACTGTGGTATCAACCAAAGAAGGAATGGAGTGTGGGGAAACCATAGATGAATCAGAACCTGAAGGGCCCTCAAGTGAGAACCATGCTTCTGGTATCCCAGCAGTAGCAAGACACAAACAAGTAAGGTGATTTCCTTCACAAGTCCTGCAAAGGAATATGGCCTTACGTTTGAAACATCTAGGCTTCCCAATCATATGAATGTCCCCAGCATGACTTGTAGTGGTTGGTGACAAACCTTCAACATGACTAGCAGAATTTTATGATGAATCCCCAACATGACTAGCATAGATTGGTGATGGAAGTACAGTGTGACTAGTAGTGACGAGACTTGTGCCCCCAGCATGACTTGCAGCAGTTGGTTGTTGGTCTTAAACATGACTTGCAGAGGTCATCGACCAATCTCCAAAATGAATAGCAGAGGTTGGTGATAAAATTCCAGTATGACCTACAGTGACTAGACTTATGGTGGCAGTGGGTTGTGGCATTTGAGACCAAGGTCCAAGGAAATATTGGTTTTGAGAAATTGCAAGCAAGGAAGGATCCTGGTTTACACCTTGTCTGGTAGGATAGTATCCTCCTCCATACTGATTCATAAAGGGTTGTAAGGGCATCGACATTGAGGAAGTCGCTTGCGAAGAGAAAGTGACATGACAAGGGTTACTCATGTGAGGATATATGCTGCCCCCAGATGAAGGAACTTCATGAAGGGAGTTGCCCATACTATAAAAATAAATTCCCTGGGATGAAACACCAGAGGAAAGACGGAGGTACGCCATGGGAAAAGTGTTCATAGGAACTGACATAGCGGAAGAAGGATAAGTGGACGGAGTGATCCGGATTATTTTCGGCACGAAATGAGAGTGGAGATATAATAAACAAATGCACAGAGATATCGCAGATATCCAATAATATAACAGAAATGTATCAGAGATGAAACCATCCAAACAGAGATACAGTAATACACGATTTATATATTAATGAAAGAAATGTACAGAGACTGTAAAAATACAAAGTGAAAGACTCGCTAGAATGGTGGCAGCTTATCTCTGAGAAGAGATGTGATGACTACTCGCATACGCAAGAAGATGATTACAATGAGACTCTGAAGGCCTTTTTACAATAAATAGGAATGCCAAAAACCCTATACATCCAAAAACCTAACGTTAGGAGATGAAGCGCCAAAAGTCATGTGGGCCCTGTTTGGGTAAGTTAGTACATCAACTTCCCGAGGTCATAACTTTTGCATACAATCTTCGTTTTAGGCGCATGATAGCCCGTTGGAAAGGTATTTTCGAGGAGATTCATTTTAGGGGAAGTATCAAAGGAACTTCCATATTGCTTCCCATTTTCCCAAAAACGTTTTTTAGGGCCTCAAAATGGCCTCGGAAGTTAAAAATTGCTAAAAATAGTAAATTACCAAAATTGCCAGGAAACTATTTTGAGCCAGTTGGAAAAGGTGGGTGGCCACCGATACCCACCTGGATCATGGAGTGTAATAAGTAGAATGATTTCCTATTTGGGCACTTGCTTCTTGCAAAGTGGATTTGTAGGAAGGAATATTCCATGCTCCTACAGTAAGAGTTTTTTGAGGGATATGACTCCCACCAAACGGAGAGGGAGAATAAGGAGGCATCATGCCCCCAGACCCAAAACTTGGATTTGCATAAGGAGACGAGACAGAGGATGGAAAGTGTGAAGACATGTATGGCATACCATGAGAAAAATGATTAGAGACCCTAGGCGTGGACTGAGTGTCATAATTCTGCATACCATTATGACAAGCGAACGGATTCGTCCCCATGAAATGAGTGAATGTCATGAGGGGTAGTGATAAAGGAGAGAGTCATAGGAACTCCACTATTCATGATAACGACAACTCAAAGCACAGTATAAAATCTCAAAGGTCTACTAATAATCAAAGAGCACACCAAAAAATCAAATGACCAATATGCATCCAAATGGGGTAAAGTGGTTGAGTGGCCTCCCTCCCTAAACAAGGTATGTCTCACCCAAGAGGGGCCTGAGACTCCCTGCTAAAGATCGGAGGTAACATAATCAGTTATAAGGGTCATTGTGGGCTTAACAACTAGTCATTCAGATCCCCCCGGAGAGGTAATCCTCCATAAAGGCAGTGTGTTGTTCGACCCTTATCTGACCCAGGGTACCTGCAGAATAACTCCTGCAAGTAACCTATGAGACACCTAAGTCAAGAAAATAATAAACCACTGTATAACTGATGCATAGGCAAGCAGTCGTAAGTCAGGTCCACTGTATGGGCAGGGTAGCAAAGCCTGAAACAAGATCCCCAAATATGAATAGATCCCCAGAAATATCTCTGACGCTAGGAAGGTATCGGGGGGATATCCCTTCAACTGACTTCAGGCAACCTCATGATTAACTCTGGTGTGAGTGGAGCCTCCTGATCTTACCAATTATACAATGGATTTCTCCACTCCCTGACTCAGACACATATGTTTATTTAATTGCCTTGGAGAAGTTTACTCACAAAATCTTATTCCAAGGCACTAAATCCTAGGCTAGTTTGTGCACCCTAGAAAGTAAAATCGTGACTAGTTAATTTTAAATTATAGCATTGATTTTAATGGTCGTGATTACTCAAAAAGGTATGGAAGTGAAACTCATGGTGTTATGACTCTGCAAGGAAAGTAAATATGAAAATAATGCAAAGTCCTAACTTTAACTTTCAATGAATGATATGCTTCTAAAAAAAAATGCAATTTTCAAATTTAACTCTGCAATTCTGAAGTAAAATGCAATCTTTCACTATATGCACTAAGTTAATGATGAGGACTCAAAAGACAAAAATGCCAAGCAATGAAAAATGCCTATTTTTTTGTATTTTCAATATAACAAAATTGAAAATACATGGACTGAAAAGTGACTTCATATATATCCCTATTGTGTATAGAAATAGATAACTCAAGTAGGATACCAAGTAGCAAAACACCTAGCCCAATGTGCAAGGACAATAAAAAATCAGAAGATGATGAGAAAGACTTTGCCCAGAAATTCAACCAAAAGAGGGTTTCATGTCATCCCACAAGCACTCAACAAGCACTACAGAGACCTAAGAAGACTCAGCAAACATCAAATCCCACCCAGTAAACACCATACCAAGCAAACAAGCAAGGAAAAGTGGTATACGTGATTGTTCAGAAAAATAGAGTGTATATACGCACCTTTCAATGAGACAGAAAGCGTATGTACACGACTGTCAAGGCAAAAGGCGCGTATATGCTTCAAAACAAGGCCAGGCAAGGGAGAAAGGCTGAAAATCCAGACCCAGAGTGAACAAGAACTGTCAAGCAATGATACGACAAGAACCACAATAGAAATGAGAGAAATCTGAGGAGAAAAGTACTCCAAACCCTAAGAAAGAAGATTCACTACCCAGTATGGTCACCAATTCTATTACGAGGAAAATCTCTCTATGGCTAGGGTAAAACAAAACAGACGAAAATGACTTCAGAAATCAACTCCATCCCAAAAACATGTTATATAAACCAATATGCAAGCGAGATAAGAAAGAGGCTTACCTCATCCAGATGTTCGATGATGTCCACCGTCGAGCACTTTGACTCAAAGCTATATACCTGCAACAAGTTCTCAACAAACAAGCGAAGCAAGAATATGGTGATAATATAAAAGGTTAGCACATTAGATATCATAATCCATTAATACACATAACAAATATGCCCATGGATAATAACTCATATATTTGCAAGATATCAATTGGATGGGAAAGGAGTATTTCTATCAATAAATGATCAGCAGAAGTGAAAATATTACAAACTTCTATGTCGGCATGGTTCGGAACCGAGAAACTAAGTTCCTTCTAGATGGACCTCCACCACTTCAATCCTTCACCAAAGGCAAGCTCATAGAAGGGAGACAATGAGGTTCTCCATCAATAAGGAAAGAGCTTGGGGGTTGAACATTGTGTTCATACTTAAAGGACAAAGGGATGCAGAATCAATATGAAGTAAATAATTTCTCCAGAGTAAGTTTTCTCTCAAAGTTGAATTCTTTCCTCTTTTTCCATAGCTCAGAATTGGCCTATTTATAGCCTTCAAAATGGAGTTGAAGGGTCGATTCGAAACGTTTCCAGTAAATGGAAGGCCAAGGATCAGACATATCCTGTCATGACATGGAAACCCGACATTTAATTTTCATTTTCTGGCACAAATCCTGATGTACGTGGGTTGTAGTGGATTAGCCTGCGTATACGCTTGTTGTATAGTGTGCAAGATGCATACAAGTGGAAAAACATTTATTTTTGTCTCTGGATTTTATCAACAGAGAAGATATGTCTGCATAGGGAAATGGAATAAGGCCCTATGTGGAAGATTGCATAGGGTGAGACAAATATTTCTATAACAAAGAGAACACCAACTCTCAATGCAAGACCCTGTTTGCAGATCTCAGCACCAACTGAGATTTGAGTAATCCAACCCTCAATTACAAGACCCAACTTATAGATAGAAAACAATCTATCAACAGGTACGCGACCTATATATATTATAGCACGCGTATGTACGTTCCTTTTCTTCTTTGCAGCCTGCATATGTACGCGACTTGTCTTCTATCATCCTTCTTACAACTTCATAAAACTAGATTTTTGAAACTTCAAGACGTTTTCCCTTTATACATTTGTTGCCTCTATCACATCAAGTTGTAACCCATCACTATATCCATCTTGTCACTGCCCAACCTATTCCATCATTAACCATATGCGGATCCAACAACCTATGCATGTCCCTCATACATACATCATCATACAATAAAGATATCCCTCAACCATATCAAAACTATACCACTCAACCAATCAACCAACATACGCCATATCCAGACATCATAACAACCATACCAAGAATTCTTCAAGAATTCACCATACCATGAGAAAATCTAAGCATCAAAACAACGTGTAACCATACCAGAACTTCTGTAGCARATATGAACCTGTAGATTGTTCTCCTAGGAACTTGCTTAAGACTTCAGGGACCTGGMACCAACATCTATATTCATGACATTTTCACATGTACATGACCTCCTCTTCTACAGCCCGCATATGTACACTGCCTCACCTACTGTTAGTCCGYGTATGTACGCGACATCCTCCACTGCAGCCCACGTACACCTTCAAAACTAGGTTTTTTCTGAACCTCTGAAACTTTCACCATCAATCCTCCTTTTCTATCTCAAACTTGTGTAACTTCAGATGTGTCAATGCRTACCTACAATGAACCTTTCACCAAAATAATATATATTCAATATGCTCAATGGATATCCCCCAATAAGATACACTTTCTCTCTTATTTATATTTCTCCAATTTGCTTCCTCTAGGGTTTATCTTCTAACCAAATTCCTTATTTTAGGGCTAACCCACTTCTAAACACTTTGTCCACTTACAACCACTTTATCCACAAATAGTAAATTCTCCACTTCTAGTTGCAACTACTTTATTTTTAATTATTTTCTTATTGCAACCACTTAACCCATGATTAACTCTTAGTTGTGACCACTTTGACTCGTCAACTTCTTCTAGGAGTTTCTGGAATAATTTGACTTCTTTGACCTTCTAGGGGCTTCTAGACAACTCATGAGGGTTCTCCAACTTCACTAATCCATATCTCCTTAACCATGAGGAACTGTGTGATGTACCACATGTCATTGGAAACAACACGACATGTATTATCCATCCATGATAGTCTCACTTGAAAATTCATTGATCTTAACTACATTATTCTTCAACCAAACTTGGGTTCCATAACCATATTGCTATGAATACTCAACCACTTAATCATTTGGACTTCCCAAAGCTTCTTCCCATGAGGGATTTCACCATAAGGAGACCACTTTGGAGTTCATCCATTTGGTACTTCCTATTAACCATGGCATGACATCAATGATACAACTTCCTTTGATATCAACCTTGACACCAATGACAACACATCACTATGGCACCACTTGACCTTTACCCTTTGACATCAATGACAACATAGTACAACAACCTCCTGAGGACACCAATTATACAATGAGTTTGACTACTCCCTGGAGAGACACCTATGTTGAATCTTGTAGCCTTGGAGAAATTTACTCACAAAATCCTATTCCAAGACCCTAACTCCTAAACTTGTTTATGTACCTTGAAAAATAAAATCGTTTCTAATCAATTTTAATTATTGAGCGTGAATTTTAGTTGTTTATGCTTATGCAAGAGGTGTGGTCGTGAAACTAATGTTGTGATGACTCGGCATACTTATTTTTTAATATATGTATATACATAAAAGCATTAAGATATCTAAAAAAAGACTTGGGTGTTAATGTTTGTCAATTATCAACAAAAGGAAGTTGTTTTATGTAACTATTTTATGTGTGTAAAATAAATATTAATATTTAGGGGCAATTAGTTCCTCTGCTACATGCTTCATAGTGTATGCCTCATGCATAATGTAACTATTGTGTTTTATTAAAGTTTGTTACTTCATGGTGTATGCCTCATGCATAATGAAGCTATTGTGTTTTATTGAAGTTTGTTGTGTTTTATTGGCTATGAGGGGGATATACATGTGCAGAGGTGCGAAAGATATATTTGTTCAGACAATATGTATGTGTCGAAGATATATATGTGCGGAGGATATATATGTTTAACAATATTTTTTAAGTTAGGCATATGCATAAAAGCAGTTTGTACACTTTATATACTTATTTTTTAATATATGTATATATTTAAAAGCATTGAGATATCCAAAAAGTTAAAAGACTTTGGTGTTATGTTTGTTGATTATCAACTTTTACAGGTTGTTGAGGCGACATTCAACATGAGCATCAAGGTTATCTTACATTTTCATTTAGTTATATTAAGTTTCACTATTCATCTCTTGTGTAGAGAACTCTACCCACTTTGATTACCGCAATTATAAGTTAAACATATGCATAAAAGCATTTTGTTCACATTATATACTTATTTTTTAATATATGTACATACATAAAAGCATTAGGATATCTAAAAAGTTAAGACTTTGGTGTTATTGTTTGTTGATTATCAACAAAATAAAGTTGTTTTATGTAACTATTTTATGTGTGTAAAATAAATATTAATATTTAGGTGCAATTAGTTCCTCTACTTCTTACTTGATAGTGTATGCCTCATGCATAATACAACTATTGTGTTTTATTTAAGTTTGTTGCTTTATAGTGTATGTCTCATGCATAATGCAACTAGTGTGTTTTGTTGAAGTTTGTTGTGTTTTATTGGTTGTGTGGGGGATATACCTGTGGTGAGGTGCTAAAAATATATTTGTATGAAGGATATGTATGTGCTTAAGATATATGTGTTTCACAATATTTTTTAAGTTAGGCATATTCATAAAAGCATTTTCTTCACTTTATATACTTATTTTTTAATATATGTATATATGTAAAAGCAAAAGAATTGAGATATCTAAAAAGTTTAAAAACTTTGGTGTAAATTTTTGTTGATTATTAACAAAAGAAAGTTGTTTTAAGTAACTATTTTATGTATGTAAAATAAATACTAATATTTATTTGCAATTAGTAGTATGCATCATGCATAATGTAGCTATTTTGTTTTATTGAAGTTTGTTGTTTCATAGTGTATGTCTCATACATAATAAAGCTATTGTGTTTTATTGAAGTTTGTTGTATTTTGTTGACTGTGCAAGGGATATACCTTTGTGGAGATGCGAAAGATATATCTGTGCGAACAGACCATATATCTGTGCCGAAGATATATCTGTGGGACGAACTATAAGTCTTTGCCAAAGATATATATGTTTAACAATATTTTTTAAGTTAGACATATGCATTAAATCATTTTGTTCACTTTATATACTTATTTTTTATTATATGTATATACCTAAAAGCATTGAAATATCTAAAAAGTTAAAATACTTTGATGTTGATATTTACTGATTATCAACAAATGAAAGTTGTTTTATGTAACTATTTTATGTGTAAAATAAATATTAATATTTAGGTGCAATTACTACATGTGCTTCTTGATTCATAGTGTATGCCTCATGCATAATGTTTCATAGTGTATGCCTCATTCATAATGCATCTACTATGTTTTGTTGAAGTTTGTTGTTTCATAGTGTATGACTCATGCATAATGCAACTACTTTGTTTTATTGAAGTTTGTTGTGTTTTATTGGTTGTGCAAGGGATATATTATGCAAACGATATGTTTGTGTCAAATATATATCTATGTAGAAGATATATATGTTTAAAAATACTTTTTTAAGTCATGCATATGCATAAAATCATTTTGTTCACTTTATATACTTATTTTTTAATATATGTTTATACGTAAAAGCATTGAGATATATACAAAGTTAATGTTTGTTGATTATCAACTTTTATAGATTGTTGGGGTGAACACTTCACTTATTTACATTGTTTTCAGCATATGCTAACCTCCCCATTGAACACTTCACTTGTTTACTAAGTTTTAGTCCACATTGATCACTTTATCTTTTTGCTTATTTTTACAAAGTTTTATGCTAAATGTTTTTACTCCAAACACTTTACATTGTTTCCTGCATATGCTAACCTTCACATTGAACATTTCACTTGTTCACTAAGTTTTATTTCACATTTAACACTTACTTTTTTGCTTATTTTTACGAAGTTTTATGCTAAGTGTTTTTACTTGTTTTTTACTTTATTCTTATCATCATCATATTTGCATAAACAATAATGTTATTCTTCTATATTATATGGATTATATTTTGAAAAATACTATTCATTGTCTATGCATTTAGTTATATTAAGTTTCATTGTTCAATATATATTTCCCAACTAACTCAGCAGGGACATTAACACCAAATTCTTTTAACTTTTTAGATATTTCAATCCTTTTATGGTATATACATATATTTAAAAATAAACACATCAAGTGAAAAAAAATGTTTTTAATGGTATTCCTAACTTAAAAATATTGTTAAACATATATATCTTCTCCATGGACATATCATCCACAGAGATATATCTTTTGCACCTATGCACAGGTATATCCCTCGCACAGCCAATAAAACACAACAAACTTCAATAAAACACTGCATTATGCATGAGACATACACTATGAAGAAAAAAACATCAATAAAACATGGTAGTTGCATTATGCATGAGGCATACACTATGAAAGAGTAAGCAGAGGAACCAATTGCACCTAAATATTGATATTTATTTTACACGCATAAAATAGTTACATAAAACAACTTTCTTTTGTTAATAATCAACAAACATTTAGACCAAAGTTTTTTAAATTTTTAAATATCTCAATGCTTATATATATATATATATATATATATAGAGAGAGAGAGAGAGAGAGAGAGAAAATTGTTTTTATGTAAAAATTATTGTTAAACATATATATTTTCTACACCTTTGCACAGGTATATCCCCCACACAACCAATAAAACACAACAAACTTCAATAAAAAACAGTAGTTGCATTATGCATGAGGCATACACTATGAAGCAAGAAAATTCAATAGAGCACAGTGGTTGCAGTAGAGGAACTAATTGCACCTAAATATTAATATTTATTTTACACACATAAAATAGTTACATAAAAAAACTTTCTTTTGTTGATAATCAGCAAACATTAACACCAAAGTCTTTTAACTTTTTAGATATATCAATGATTTTACCTATATACATATATTAAAAAATAGTATATAAAGTGAACAAAATGTTTTTATCCATATGTCTAACTTAAAAAATATTGTTAAACATCTATATATTCTACACAGATATATCTTCGGCACGAACATATCGTTCGTACAGATATATATTCCGCACCTCCGCATAGGTATATCCCCTACAAAACCAATAAAACATAACAAAATTCATTAAAACACAGTAGTTGCATTATACGTGACATACATTATGTATAAACAAACTTTAATAAAATATAGTAGTTGCATTATGCATGAGGCATATACTATGAAGCAAGAAGCAGAGGAACCAATTGCACCTAAATATTGATATTTATTTTACAAGCATAAAATAGTTACATAAAACAACTTTCTTTTGTTGATAATCAGCAAACATTAACACCAAAGTCTTTTAACCTTTTAGATACATCAATGCTTTTACATATATACATATATTAAAAAATAAGTATATAAAGTGATTAAAATGCTTTTATGAATATGCCTAACTTGAAAAATATTGTTAAACAACATATCTTCTGCACAGATATATCTTCGACACAGACATATCGTTCGCATAGATACATCTTCCGCAGACCCACACAAGTATATCCCTCATAGAGCCAATAAAATACAACAAACTTCAATAAAACACAGTAGATGCATTATACATTAGGCATAAACTATGAAACAACAAACTTCAATAAAGCATAGTAGTTGCATCGTGCATGAGGCAGACACTATGAAGCAAGAAGCAAAGAAACCAATTGTGCCCTAAATATTAATATTTATTTTACACACATAAAATAGTTACATAAAAACAACTTTCTTTTGTTGATAATCAACAAACATTTACACTTGCATTATGCATGAGGCATACACTATGAAGAAACAACATTCAATAAAACACAGTAGTTGCATTATGCATGAGGCATACACTATGAAGCAAAAAGAAAATGAACTAATTTCACCTAAATATTAATATCTATTTTACACACATAAAACAAATTTCTTTTAATGATAATTAGCAAACATTAACACCAAAGTCTTTTGACTTTTTAGATATCTCAATGTTTTTAGGTATATACATATATTAAAAAATAAGTATATCAAGTAAACAAAATGCTTTTATGCATATGTTTAACTTTAAAAATATTGTTGATTAATGGTCATAATATATGTTGAACAATGAAACTTAATACAACTAAATGCATAGGTAATGAATAGTCTCTATTAAAATATAATCCATATAATAAAGAAGAATAGCATTATTGTTTATGCAAAGAGGACAATGATAAGAATTTTAACATAGAACTTTGTAAAAATAAGCAAAAAAGTAAAGTGATCAATGTGAAGTAAAACTTAGTAAATAAGAAAAATGTTCAATGGGGAGGTTAGCATATGCGCGAAGGAATGTAAAGTGTTTGGAGTAAAAACATTTACCATAAAACTTTGTAAAAATAAACAAAAAGGTAAAGTGTTCAATATGAAGTAAAATTTAGTAAATAAGTGAAGTGTTCAATGGGGAGCTTAGCATATGCGTGAAGCAATGTAAATAAGTGAAGTGTTCAATGGGGAGGTTAGCATATGCGAATTGCAATGTAAATTTTTTGGAGGTTAGGATGGCGGGAACCAATATAAAGTGTCTGCAGGCTAGAATTGTGGGAAGCAGAGTGGGTAGAGTTCTCATGTTAGAATTGTGGGAAGCAAAGTGGGTAGAGTTCTCATGTTAGAATTGTGGGAGGAAAAGTGGGTAGAGTTTTTCAACACGAGATGAATAATGAAACTTAATATAACTAAATGAAAATGTAAGATAACCTTGATGCTGACATTGAATGTCGCCCCAACAATCTGTAAAAGTTGATAATCAACAAACATTAACACCAAAGTCTTTTAACTTTTTAAATATATCAATGTTTGTATGTATATACATATATTAAAAAATAAGTATATAAAGTGAACAAAATGTTTTTATGCATATGCCTAACTTAAAATATATGGTTAAACATATATATCTCACACAGATATATCTTTGGCACAGACATATTGTACATCCGCACAGATATATCTTTCGCACCTCGGCACAGTTATATCCCCGGCAGAACCAATAAAACACAAAAAACTTCCATAAAACACAGTAGTTGCATTATGCATGAGGCATACACTATGAAGCAACAAAATTCAATATGACACAATAGTAGCATTGTGCATGAGGCATACACTATGAAGCAAGAAACAAAGGAAGTAATTGCACCTGAATATTAATATTAATTTTACACACATAAAATAGTTACATAAAACAACTTTCTTTTGTTGATAATAAAAAAACATTAACACCAAAGTCTTTTAACTTTTTAGATATCTCAATGCTTCTATGTATGTACATATATTAAAAAATTAATATAAAAAGTGAATAAAATGCTTTTATGCATATGTCTAACTTAAAAAATATTGTTAAACATATATATATATATATATATATATATAGTCCACACAGATATATCTTCGGCATAGACATGTCATCCGCACAAATATA
>SNQJ01S0010394.1:96382-121256 GCA_010110895.2 Picea sitchensis | reverse complement strand
GCTCCAAGGTGACAGTCGTTCAGAATGCGTTCAGCCTCTGCATGAATCAGACATCATCAAAGGATAGTGTCAATGCCACGGCGATACAAGGTGTCGCTGACGATAAGATAACGACAAGCATGGTGGCGAATACGTCGACGCTCTTCACAGGAAGTGTTAGGCTGAAAGTGTTGGGTTTGGAGGTAAAGGAGGATATCTCCATACCAAGGATCAGAGGTGCTGATGAGGAAAAGAGTTTCGTCGGGGAGAGAATCTCTAGGTTCGATGTCTTCATCAGCATGGGGGAGATCACAGATAAGTTCCGCAAACACCAGGGACTTTTTGGCTTTGGACTTCATAAATTTAAGATCAAATTCCTGAAGGATGACGATCCATTTAGAGTATTTTCCCCCGAGCACTTGACGTGTCAAGACGTGGTACATGGGATTTGAGTCTGAAATCACCGTGGTGGTGCGTAGTAAGATGTAATGGTGAAATCTCTGGACATCGATGATGGTTGCCAGAGCCAGTTTCTCTACATGTGAATATCGGAGTTCGGGTCCAGATGGACTCTTGCTCAGGTAATAGATCACATGTTCTTCACCGTTGGGGTCCTCTTGAACTAACACCATTGCAATAGTGGAAGTGGAGGTAACTAAGTAAAGGATGTTGTCCTTTGTATACTCTGGAGGATGCAACAAAGGTGCGTGGTTTAGGGAGTGCTTGAGAGAATCAAATGACTGTTGAGCGATGTCATCCCAGATGAAAAGGGTGTTTTTCTATAGCAACCGCATGAATCCTTTAGTTATCTCAGCGTAGTTACAAATGAAACGGCGAAGGAAGTTTTCTTTTCCTTGAAAACTTTGGAGTTGAGTCAAACTAGTAGGTGGGGGTAAGGCTAGGATAGCCTTAATCTTTAAGGGATCCACCCTAATCTCGTCTTTAAAGACAATGAAACCGAGGAGTTGACCGGATTCAACAGCAAAAATAAACTTATGTGGGTTCAAGCAGATACGGTAAAACCGACATCGAAGAAAAATAGCCCGTAAGTGATCAACGTGATCTGATCATTTGGATGAGTGGGCAGGTAAGTCGTCGAGGTAAGGTTCTGCGATATGCTTGATATCATGGAAAGCGTACGACATGACCCGCTGGAAAGTAGCACCAGCATTTTTTAGACCAAAAAGTAGCTTTCGATAGGCGAAAGTTCCCCATGGGTAGATAAAGGTTGTCTTATGTTGATCAACACGTAAAATTTCAATCTGGTTATACCCAGAGAAGCCATCCATTAAAGAGAAGATTACGCTCCCAGCACAATTATCAATGATTTGGTCGATGAAGGGCGTAGGGTAGTTGTCCTTTGGACAAGCTTTATTGAGATCCCGATAGTCAACACAGACATGGATGGTTCCTTGTTTTTTGGCAACCGGTACAAGGTTGGAGACCCATTCTGTGAAAGGGATAGGATCGATAAAGCCATATTTTAAAAGCTTCTCAACCTCTGCCTTTATAGCTATGATTTTCTTGGGATGAACCGGGTGGAGTTTCTGTCGAACAGGTTTTGCACCTGGGTACATCTTGATTTCATGCACGACGATCGAGGGGTCGATTCCTGGCATTTCCTCGTAGCTCCAAGCGAAGACATCGCGGAATTATTTAAACAGAGCAGTGTAAGAGACCACTTCTTTGGGTGTGCAATTAGCACCAAGGTTAATGTTTTCCACAATGCCCTCTTTGATCGAAATATCAATAACGATTGTAGTATAGATATTACCCATATTCCCCTCAAAAAGAGTATCTTGTGTGAGGATGGGAGATTGTGGAGAATTGGTAACATCAGGAGGGAAGACAGAGTGTATGTCTTTGTGGATTTCTTCCAAAGGCGGAATAAAAGAGGATCGATGATGGTTATCATCCCAAGGTACATCATCAATACTAAGCATTTCCATTATAGATTTGTCAGAAGGGAAAATTTGGGAAATGTAATAGATTGCAGATGATAGGGAATCCGACCATGATGGCATCGAGTAGGCATCAGGTGACAACAAATGTGGGTTGTTCGGAGAGGAGGAGATAGATTGAATAGCCATGTATGTGGCCTCGGCTAGGCTAAGTGGCATGGTGTCACTAAGCACATTGAATTCCATAGGACTAGGTACAATCCAAGGGTCATATGATTCCAAAGATTGATAAGCCATAGTCGAAATCATATTGACGGTGGCAATATGATGTGTGGTGGGTGGAAGTGGTGTAGGGAAGGTACCCATAAGGCTAGAATATTTCAACAAGCCAACACCAACGCTTTCATATGTGACTGTATGATCTCCCAAAAAAGGAATGTTGTTGGTGATAGGGGCACGAGCGTCGGGTGTACAGAAATCTAGTTGATAGATAGTGACAATTTTGCCTTGATGGGGGAATTGTACACATCGAAACACCGATGAGGCGATGGTAGTCATGGAATAGAACCAACTTCTTCCAAGTAGTAGGTTGTAATTGAGGGGGGCATCGACCACCTCGACATCAACGGTAACAGTTTTGTCGCCCAACTAAATGACTAAGGATTGTAACAGTCCGTGAGGATGAAAACCTTGCCCATCAAAAGTGCGTAACATCGTAGGGGATTTTTTAAGGGCATGTGATTTTAAGCCTTTCCAACAAGATAAAGACATGACACAAGTAGAGGCTCCCTCATCCAAGATAGTTTGGTGGATTTGTTGATTGTGAACAACAACATCGATATGAAAAGCTAGTTGGTGGGAGAGTCGAGGTTGATGATCATCCAGATTAAACGTGAGGTTATTAGATGACTCGGGATCAAAAGCGTCGATGGCAGCTAAGAGTGTTCTACGTTGGTTGGGACAGTGTTGTAGAACTTCCAAAGTAGACATAGCACACGGTGCTTGAGCCAAGTCTTCAACAATGTTGTAGTTTTGGGAAGCCCGTGAACTAGGATTAAAGGTAGATTTCCAGATGGTGCTCTTAGGAGGGCGTAAAATGGAGTCAAACGAAGGTTTCTCAATCTGAAGTGGCCCTGACGGAGGGCTAGTAGACGGAGGACTAACGGAATATGGTAATGGGTCCGGTAAGGAACCGTTAGTGGGCTTTGGCTTATCAAGTTTAATCGGTGTGTCATATGTCGTAGTGCGAGTGGCCAGATTAATCTCGTTAAACATGTAAATGTGGGCACTTGTCGAGGCCTCATCATGGGATTGGTTGGAACTACCCCCTGGAGTGGGGGTTTGAGCAACCAAAGATTGTTGTTGTGGAAAAGGCTGCGTAAGCACAGCGGGTTGTGAATTTCCTTTAAAAATCTTGGCCACTTCATCGCGATGTGGACAGTCTCAAGTGTAGTGATCATCGCCACAAATGAGACATGGGAATTTTGGTTTTCGTTGTGGTTGTTTTCCAGCAGTCGGGTTTTGAGGTTGATTTTTTGGTTGTTCATTGTTGTTGTTTTTCTTTGGTTTATTTCTTGCTTTATTCTTGCCCCCGGGTTGTTGTGAAGGGGCCGATTGGACGATATTCACCTCAGAGACCTAAGTTTGAGGGGAGGTAGAAGAGGGTGCAATCGAACTGGGAGCAGACGTCGAATCGGACCGCTGGGTTGTTCTAGTCGACTGGGAAGTAGATTGGGTTTTTACGGAGCCAATGACTCCATCCGCGTGCGAGGTAGACGATGGTTTGGATGGATCATTAGTGGCACGGGTAGCATTTGGTATCAACTCGTACAGAGTACCAGATTGTGAATAAACCAAATCTAAGTATTGAGCTCGAGCAATAGCTTCTTCCTCGATGACTACACCACCCACGGAAACATCACGAGCGATCTGGGGTAACAGTGATTTGGTGAACCATTCCGCTAATAATTGGTCAAGAATAACCGCTTTGATTAACCTTCGTCGTCGTCTCCATTCATGAATATGATCAGAGATATGTACAGAGGTTGTCTGACGAAGGGAGGTCAATAGTTCAGTACCCGTCTCGTATCGAATGGGTAGTTGGAAGTGTGTGAGGAAGGACATGGCAAGGGAGTTGAAATCGTGAAAAGAAGCGCATGGTAGTTCAATATACCACTTTGCTGCAGAACCTGTAAGCGTTCGTTGGAAAAGACATAAACGTATAGAATCGTCCATGAGGAAGTTGGATGAACACCTCAAATGGAAATTCATCACGTGGTTGTTTGGGTCTTCTCCAGACTTTTCGTCGAATTTTGGAATATCATAAGGAAGTTTACCTAGGATAGCTAGCCAAACCAGAGAATGAAAAATAGGATCATTCGTTAACCGAGACAAGTCTGGGAGGTCCAGATTCGCTAGGAAAGGTAGTTTTCGGTTAACCTACGGGTAATATTGGTGTGGCATAGGAACACCGGTAGGACCATACACTGGGTTAGACGAATAATTGTAACCAGTGGGTCCTCTTATATAAGGTTGGTGTTGACCAGGGTACACAGGATTTGAGGGAGTTCGAGAAACATGTGCGAGCGGGGGATAACCGGATGGGTTTTGAGGATTATAAGCTGAATTTGGCGTTTGTCCATAAGGAGGATATAGATGAGTCCCTTGAGGGGGAAGAGGTTGTTGTGGAGCTTGAGAATTGTGTCCCCCCGAGAACTGTGGGTTTCCTGGAAAAGGGATATTCCATGGATTGGGTGTGGTAGACACATTTTTTCCATATGGTTGATGGTAGGCTCCGGATTGAGGCTGCTCCCCAACATGAGGGTGCCCTCCAAATGGAAGTTGTCCTCCGGTGGGAGGATGCCCCCCAGCTTGAGGTGGAGTTCTTAGAATTTGAGAACCAGATGTAAACGACTGACCGGTGCTGCTTGACAGATTAAAGCCACCAAGTTCGGTCCCTCCGGGTTGTTGTATAGGTATGGAACTTCCCAGCATAACTTGGGTAGTAGTGATAGCGGTAGAATTCAGTGCTCTATACCCAAAAGGGAGTGATGATGAAGGTCTAGTTGTTATTGGTGTGCCAATTGCAGCTTGGCTAACCACTGCATTACCGACGGGAATAGTCGAAACGTGAGGGACCATGGTAGAGTGAGTCGTCTGGAGAGAAAAAGTGACCCTTGGGCCAACAGACAATGGGTTCAGGTCAACGGACGGCGTAGCTGAAAAAATGGTAGTACCGGTAAAATGGTTTAAGGGTATGGTGTAGGTGATAGGCGTGTCGGCACCTATTCATGTTCCATAAAGATCCTGCACCATGCGTGGTGGACTTCGAACAATGTCTGCGGTCCAAAAGGGTTCGTCGACTAGAGGGTTTGAATGAGACCCAGTCAGAACATCAGAAGGATTGATGATGACAAATTCACTGGCTAAATTGAGTTGGAGAACACGTCTCTCATATCCCTCTGGAATGTGGAAAGCCTCCGGAGACTCTGAAACAATTCGAAAATTCTCTAAATTGGTGGGAACTTCTTCTTGGGAGGTTATAGTGTCGTGAACCTCGCTATGTTGAGGAGATTCCTCCATAGAATGAGGGGGTAAGGGGGTATTCTCTTCCATATTTTCTGGAGGAAGTCCCTGTAGCCTCCGCGAACGGCGTGGAGGGTCGATGTTGGCGAAAAAGAGTCAGCGGAAAAGATCTATGGCCAACTACCGAAAAGAAATAGCATATGCTAATAGAATCTAGGAATCACAACCAAGCAAACAAAACCTTCTCTCGATGACTGTACTAGTTGGTGATGAAATCCAACGTCGCGTGATCAAGTCAAGAAGGGGCGGGGATATGGTAGAACAGTTACAATGGCGACCTGCTTAACGGACTTTCACCTTGGTGCAAGCTTCCACGCAGTAATTATGGATTTACCCTCCAAGGAGCCCGAGTGAGTTTGACCAATGTCTGCCCCAGGTACAGTGAGACTTCCCTTCACTGTCACCTTGTGTAAGACCCTAAATATTATGGCCACTAAGATTACCAATTTGTAGTCAGCCCCTGGGGGGGTACAGTCGACAGTCCAGTCTGAACGTACGGGCAGGGTATCTAGCCCAAAATAAACTTGAAAGGCTTCCACTCAAAATTGTGGGTATACCTTTAAGCGATCCCCATAATACGATATGACTACTACAATCAGTCAAACCACAGAGGGATAATCTCCGTAGCTTTCCCGAGTGCGACCTCGTGCGTAACCCCTGTGTGAGAGGGGGATCCCAGGTAGACTTATACGACAATTGGATTTGAATCTCCCTAGCTCGGGATGCTAATGTTTTTTTTGGAAACTTTGGAGAGTTATGCTCACAGCCTAATCCAAAGTACTAGTCCTAGTCTACTGTTGGTGGAGGATCCTAGAAAAGAAAATGTTCTAGATAGTTTTTAATTAGCGTTCATTTTATAGTTGTTCTTTACTCAAAAGGGGTGCATGGAAGTGAAACGGATGGAATAATGACTCAATCCCCAAAAAATGCATCAAAGATGATAAGCAATCATTTATTTTCGATGAATATATATTTAAGGGAGAGAAAGAGAGTTATTTTCACTATCTAACACTAAGAAGGAATGTCCTCAAACAAATTTTCTTCAATCAAATCTGATGTGGTGCTAAAAAATTTTGGAAATGTCTTCTAATATGCAAATCAATCATGAAGATGTCTCTTTATTGTTTGTGCGTGAATAATGATTAATTCAAAACAACACTTCTCCTGCCAATTATCCTTTTGGATCAAGAAAACTCAGACAAACATAAGCAAGTTTCATACAAACAATACACCCTCTTGTTGTGATCAAAAACAAGAAGCAAAAGAAAAGAAAACAAAGAAAATCAAGAATTTCACACAAAAAGAGATGTCGAAGAACAATGACCTCAACAAAAACCAAATGAGGAGATTCGTAGATTTTTTATGTCCTTCACCAGAGTTTCTCGCTCAGTCAAAAAAGGAGAGAAAAACAGTGCATTGGTTTCAAACTCCCAACAGCAGAAAAACTCAAAAATAATGAAGAAGGCTACAAAATCTAAACAGAAAGGTATTTGTTCCTCATAAGGTAGGATGTCAAAGTTGAATGGGAAGAAGCATTGACTCACAGAAAGGCTCAACAAGTGAAACACAGAGGCTGGACCCTAGACAAGCAATTCTGGAAAGGTTTTTAGCCAAAAGAGGGTTAGCGCTCTGGTGTAAAGGGCACCAAGTGTTATAGCGCTCTGTCTAACACATCTAGGGAGCGCTGGCGCTCTGTTAACACAGCCACAGGGGTGTCAGGCTTGAAAAGCTCATGAAAATGTCTAAAAATCCAAAATTTCAGTCTAATTTTGGCAATCAAGCTGAGAGTGATGGGGTAAGGAGTCAATCAGCACATGAAATCAATCAAAAGCGCTCTGGTGTAAAGGGCACCAAGCGTTATAGCGCTCTATCTAACACATCCAGGGAGCGATGGCGCTCTGTTAACACAGCCACAGGGGTGCCAGGCTTGAAAATCTCATGAAAATGTCTAAAAATCCAAAATTTCAGTCTAATTTTGGCAATCAAGCTGAGAGTGATGGGGTAAGGAGTCAATCAGCACATGAAATCAATCAAAAGGGGTGAACAAGGTCTAAAAACAATCAGAGGGTAAGACAAGGTCTATGAGGAAAAATCAAAACTAAAACTTTTGATTCGAGGCTCCCCAGTGGAGTCGCCAGTTTCTGTTGAAGGAAAATCTCCCTGCGGACAAGTAGATCTCCTCTTGAGAGCTAGACTCTTAACTCTTAAGACAGAAGATGCTTAACGTGGACACTGACTTCCTTTTAGATCTATACAAACTAATGCATGAGGAGGAAGGAGAAAAGAAGTACCTTTTATCGGCGTTTGTCCCTGCACGCTCCAAGTTGAGCTCCAATCTTTCGCTCCTCGATGAGCCCTGTAAACAAACGATAGTACAACCACTTCCTACTCTATTGATATTAACTTGAAAATAGATCTATCTATCAGAGACAAGTTCATGTGAGATTAAACACAAACTAGAAAGAAACAGGCCAATCGTGTCATATTGATGAGAACAATGACAGAAGTAACTTACAACCGTAGATGTGAATGCGACAGCTTCGTCAAGTCCCCTTTGTATAACCCTTGCTCAAAATATCCACGACCCGGATGACAGCAACTTCACTGATTACTCTCCTCCAGTCCACTGTGTGTTTCCTATGAGATCATAGGTTTCATGTTTGCAATTCTTTCTTCCTTTCCACCATGATAGAACTTGTTTATATAGGTTTAGAGAGGCTTAACCTCTTGAGTTATCTTTAGTGTAAGTTGAGGATTTCCCTCCTTAAGCCAGGGATATTCTCCTAAGATCATGGCTGAACCAGGAATTCGAATGCTACTGCCTTCCAAGATTGAAATATCCTCCCCTTAATCTCCTCAACAGATCAACTGCTGCTCAGAATAGGCAGCGCTCCCTCAAAAAGGCCATCAGAGCATTATAGTGCTCCCTAGTAGGCTTTAGGGGGGCACTAGCACTCTAAAGATCTATAGCGCTCCTTCATAGGGGTTGTTTGGTGTTATAACGCTCCCTAGCACCTTATAGGGGAGCGTCAGCGCTCCTAAGGGTGATATAGGGGAGTGCTCTCTTCTAAAACCTTAGATTGAAAACCTCTTTCAGGTGGCAAGAGATACTTGACTTCAGTTAACCATCCCTCTTCCTTCAAATCAAGTGTTTGAGGCATTTAAGTGCCTCCTTAGTGTCGTCATCATGGGAGTATGCTTTACTGGACACTTGCGACACTTGTGAGCAACATGCGACATTTGCGACACTTGTGAGCAACATGCGACACTTGCGACACTTATCAAAGCGAGTAATGTTGATGTGTAACACACGGTAGTTGCATTATGCATCAGGCATATACTATGAAACAAGAAGCAGAGGAAGTAATTGCACCTAAATATTAATATTGAGTTTACACACATAAAATAGTTACATAAAGTAACGTTATAATTATAGAAAGCAAAGGTGGTCTTGGAAGGACCTCCCTTGCTTTTGTTCTGATAGGATTTGTTTTGAGTGTCAACCATCATGAAATCCTCTTCTTGATCCCAATATAAGGTAGAAATAGTTGTGTGAGTGCTTTTTCCAAAGATGTGATCTCTCACATTTTGCTTAATCTCGCAAGTGTTCTCATCATGATTCTCCTCACATAAATTACACTAGGCTCTTTAGAGAATTATCTTAGGATGAAAACTATGAGTTTGGTTTCTAAAGGTGGCTTGGGTGGAGGTTTTTGCAGAAGTATAAGTCACCCCTTTTCTTTCGAAAGAAATCATTATGTTGCTCATATCCTGTACAAGTTGTAACACAATTGACATGATAGTTTGTTTAACATAGTCATCAACAAGAAGTCTTATTCTTGTCAACTACTCCTCAAATTCTAAACAAGCTTGTAATGCAGATCCCAAACTGTTAGCATTCGTTTCTTCCAACATATGAAAATAAGTGGAAGCTAATGCATTGTAATAATGCATTAAGGTGGCTTGATCGTGGGGCCGAATAATTTCTGAAATATGATTGTATAATTTGGTGAAACTTAAATTAAAAGATTTGATTATTTCACCTTTATTATAAACAAGATTATTGTAGTCTTTCAACAAATCCTCTAGACTTTGAGGCTATCCATATGTTGATTTAAACCAATGTGATAATTCATCCCAAGTCGTAAACATATTAGGTATTAGTTTGAAGAAAACGACAACAGCATTTCCTTCCAAAGAATTTACAAAAGGTCTCATCCATGTATCATTTTCATTTGCTCCAATGCTGTGACATGCGTTTGAAAAAGCACTTACATGCTCATTAACTGAAATAGTTTCATTACCAGAAAATTTAAGCAAATGGTATTTAAACTTTGGAAGAGGAGTAGTGGATAGAGACAAATCTAAAGGAGAGGGCACAAGCCACGGGGTGGCATTTGCATCCTCTTCAAACTGGAATAAATTGTATTGTTTAATAACTTTTGCAATATTTGTGGTTGATTGGACAAGATTATAGTGACTATACATGCTTCCAATCAAAGAAGAAGATGAAGCTTGTGATGAAGTAGGTCCACTAGTACTACCAAAACCCCCGAAAGAAGTCATTGTAGTTTGTCTAATAATAAAATATATCGATATACATGTTACCTTGGCCTCATAATTGGATAAATATCTTTGAAGCCTTGGTTGAAGGATTTCTATCACAACTTTTCTTCGTCTTATCTCAAAAAAAGGATTGAATTTAGGGGGTTGACCTTTTGTTCATCTTGATGAATGAGATTGGGTGGTCATAAGACAACCCTCTATTGAGGAGGTCAATTTCGAGCCTACCTTTGAATGGTTTCTCTTTTTTCTTGGATCTCAATATCGGGAAGAAAAGGTGGTCTTTGGAGGACCTCCCTCACCTTTGTTCTGATAGGATTTTCTTTGAGTGTCAACGATCACAACATCCTCTTCCTGACCCCAATATAAGGTAGCAATAGTTGTGTCGGTTCTTTTTCCAAAAATGTGATCTCTCACATTTTTCTTAATATTGCAAGTGTTCTCATCATGATTATCCTCACAGAAATTACACCATGTTCTTGAGAGGATTATCTTAGGTTGAAAAATGTGAGTCTAGTTTCTAAAGGTAGCATGGGTGGAGGTTTATACAAAAGCAGAAGCCATCCCATTTTCTTTCAAACACAATCATTCTATTGCTCATACCATGTAGAAGTAGTAACACAATTGACATGTCAATTGTTTTAACATAGTCATTGTCGAGTGAAATATATGATATCTATTTCAACATTAAATTGCCAACCCGGGGCTCGTAAGCTTCGAGGTGCCAGCACTGTATATGCAGGTCTAGAGATTTAATCTAGCCTAGTCTAGCCTAATCTAATCTAATGCCAATAAACTCAAATAATGAAGGGAATTACTTTAAATTTACAGAGTAATCTACAATTATGGACAGTGAGTTTATAAAGACAAGCTATTTTTCAAAAGAAACTTTTTGAAGTAAACTCTATTCTTAAAGCATATTTTCAAAAACTCATGATTAATTATGTTCTACAGGAAATAAATCATATATTTTACACTATTCTGACTAATTGAAAGTAGAGAGCACCGTGATGATATTCAAATGTAATGGTTATGTCTACGGTGGGGAATTATGTCACAATGGCATCTTAACACTATTGATAATTCAAGAAGAATCAATTCGATGTTAATTTCTACATAGATATGCAGAGTATGAATAAGACAATCTATGGAGATTTTTTCCATTACAAAAATATCAATACATGTTCTTATAATTAATACAGTCTATAAACATTGTGCAAAAGAGATTTAAAATCAGCTCTTGTCCTATCACTCTGATGTTGAAAATGTTCTATACAGAGTTAATAACTATGCAGACCTATAGGAAGTAATTAAAAATCATAAATGAAGCATAAGTGGTTGTCACAGACATTGCCTAACTAGCCAATCTGTAGAGTAATCTACAATTTATAAAACAAGAATAGAAAGCTTGTATGTAATTGCACAGTTAAATAGATATGAGCATATACACATTAGTAAAACACAACCTACATGAAAAAGATGTGAGATGTCAGAGTATGGACAATTAAACATAGATAACTATGGGTACCTTGTAATAAAAATACAACTTCAGCAAACACATAGATATACACAGTAATACCACTTCAGCAAACAACCTACAAATTAGATAAAGAAATATACACAGTAATACAACTTCAACAAGCAACCTGTAAATTAGTAAGTAATGAGAGTTAGACACAAAAATATAAATGTACAACAATATAAACAAGTTACCCAAACCACGGGTGGGCCCCCCAGATAGTCGTGGTACTTCTCCAACTCAATATACAATCAACGCATTCTTTATATTAACACAAAAATAGGATTATAGAGCAAATTCAGTATAATGGCCATATATCACTATTATCCTCATTTGGAGAGGCCTCTGGTATTTATAGAGTTCGGATACAACTAAGAGTTCGACCACTGAAAGGGTCGACACTCTCCTACAACAGAAACCCATTAAAACTTGACAACTAACAACATCTTTTTAACAAATTATACACTGAAAATAGAGGTCGACCACAACTGTTTGAATCGAAGTAATGAGTTCTACAGCTAGAGGATTTGAACAAGTACAAAACCCATGTTTTTCATTCGCCAAGAAGAGTCCGTCGATATGCCAACCTACAACTTCACTGCGCTCTGAGGGTCGGATCAAGGGCTGGATCGAGGGTCAGATCTGTCTTATATAAATTCGCCTACTTGATGAAGGGCCACGAACTGCTCTCAATACGTCCATAATTTCAAGAAACGACTTGTGTAGGGCCTAATTAGGCATATTAGGCACAAAACCCATGTGCCGGATTTTTCTGATTTAATTTCATCCTCCCACCAATTGAGCTCAAAGTTCACTACCAAGAAAAGGGTCGGATCAAGGGCTAGATCAAGGGTCGGATCGAGGGATGGATGGTGTTTTAGACCTTATGTTGATCCATAACAAATTGATAGAAGAAGCCTAATAATACCTTCAAAAAGGGCTAATAGAGGTATGAATTATACGATCCGCGTGTTCAAAAAGAGACTCAGGGAAGGCAAAAATTAGGCAAAACATGGAGTCAACATTCCTCCCACACCTAAGGTTTTACAGGTCCCTCTGCAAAGAAAAATGGATTTCCAAAACATAACTATACTCCTGAGGTAGTGACATGATCTTGAGATAGGATATGGATTAAGCTTTAGGGGCTTCTTCCTCATGTCTTGGAGACTTCTTCTTAGGCCACTTCTGATGTTGAAGTGTTGTAAATCACCCTTATAGGTTACAGTATTTGTTATAGTATCTCACTCAGCACTCCATCCGATTTGAAAATTACACAGCAATCAGTAGTAAGCATGTAATTTCCAAAGTCATTGGATTGTAAGGCTCATGTTTGCCAAGGTGGATGAGAGGATGGAATGAAGTATCCATCTTGGTTGCCTTTGTCATGTAACTGCAGCAAAAAATAAAATGCCTTAATCAATCCTCATTTTCATCATAAACTGAAACTATGATGGAAGAAACAAACTTGTTATCATAAGATTATTCTAATAATATATAGTTAATTAGATAATGTGCAAGTATTAACAATCGATGGCATGACATTGTGTAATATTGTGTAGAAAGCAGTTTCATAATGTGTCTCTTTAATACATAAACTATATGGCCCTTTCACATAGACTTGCTAAATGAATGAATAGTGTTTAGCCCTTCCCCCACATCTAAGCATTGTAACACTTCTCAATCAAACATATAGGAAACCAATCAATCCTTCCAATATCCTAAGATTTATGGCTTCCGAGTGTATAGGTAAATTTCACATGTTAGCCTAGCAAAAAGGTTAAGAGCAAGGCCCCACCTGTAAGACAAAACATCTCACATATAGTTAGGAAGAATTAGACAAGAGGATATTAAAATCATCCTCTAGTTAGCCCCCAATGGCAAGTGAATTGAGTTCATTTACTTTTACTTAACCATGCATACTCCCTTTTAGTCATACCCATAAGTAGTTCCATACATCAAGACAAGGTTTAAAAGCAAAGACTTATTCTTTATTATTTTTAAGTCATCATCCTCGCTGGGTAGAATGCCCCGCTGCCAGCAAGCATGTTCAGTACTCTGACGGGTTTACCTAGTCATACCATAGGCTGGTACCCATTGCCAGCAAACTTGTTTAGTATCCCGGTGGGTTAGCCTCTTACGCCCTTTTATAGAAAATACTAGTCCTTACCCTCACCTTTAATATCTGTATATGAATGTTGCTTTTTGCAAGAAGATGGGGAGGCATCTCTGAAAACCTTTTTATGGACTGGGATGGTATATGGGTTGGAGGATGATTTTCTTATATATACATATTACCTTTACATATTTTCCTGATGTAAGGGATACTTAAGTGAGTGTAACCAATCCGAAGATATGACACAATTGAGCATTTTAATGTGTAGTGGATGGAACCATTGGAAAATAACAAAAAGATATATATAGTTCCTACTCACCTTCTTCCATTGAAATTAAATTGATGTGTCCATGGCTTAACCATCAGGTAGACCTTTTTGCTACTCTACTCACCCACTCAGAGATTTGGATGGATTGTACTAGTAGCCTCTAGGTTTGATGAGATCAAATGAGATCAAGTCATAGGCACATGTATCTGATAGTTCTTTTATTAAAAAGAAAACGTAAAATGAGGCTGCATTAGAATTTAAGATAAACTAACAACATGAAACTTTTATTTATTATCCTACTCTACCTAAAAAGAAAGGAAAATCCTTATTCAAGTGTAAGAAGTTTTCCAATGTAACCATGTGTGAAGCAAGATAAGAAACATACCCATATCCACATATGAAAAAGTTACCGTAGTGATTACCTATATATGAAGAACCAACCAACCTACTTGTTTTGGCATCAGAAGGTGTTGAAGAAGAGAATAGTATTGTGGCCTGATGACCTCTTGAAACCAAATTTCAATGTAATCTTGATGTTCATCAACAGTAATTTATATGCTCTCCTCCATCATGTTATGCACATCCTCTTATTTTGGATGATTGATTTCTAAAGTACATAAAAGATCTGCTAAGATGGATGTTGAGAACTCCTCAATCTCAGGTCTTAGTGATCGCTCTCCACCGGATGTAGTCCATAATTTTTCACCTTTCTTCGCAGTTTGGCAAGGAAAAACATTTTGTAGCTCATAGGACCTTGATTCTTCTAATATTTCTGGAGAGCTAGATACACTTTTGGCTGCTACCAAAATATGTTCTTCCTGAAAAGAAAAAATCTCGGTTGTTGCTAGGATTTGAGAAAGTTCCCTCAATCTAATGGTTGCTTTTGAGTTCATCTTGTCATTTGATAAAACCTGGTTCACGCAAAGATCAATGTTCGGGGTTCTTACAACACCCAAAATTTTATATGTGTTTTTGATGATTCTAATCAAGACTACTTACCACAAAAAGATATTTTCACAAATCAAACACACATTTATATGAAATAAAACATGCTTGCAGTAAAGAAATAAAACTCACACTCATTCCTGCATTAAATTGTGGAGAGTAAACACACCCAAACTTACAGAAAGAAAAACACACTCGCATAAAATTAAATTGCAAGAAAGTAAACACACTAAGAAAAATAAACAAACTTGCAAAAAAAGTAAACACTCTTGCGGAAAGGGAACAACAAGGCTTTGGATCAACCCATTAAAATGGATGCACAGGTTCTTACCTCTCATCTTAAAGTTTCTCCTCCCCCTTGTTGTGTAATTAAAGGCAACCTACCTACCTAACCTCTAATCCATTTAGCACCTCCCCGGCAACGGCGCCAAAAATGTCAAGTGAAATATATGTTATCTATTTCGACATTAAATTGTCAACCCGTGGCTCATAAGCTTCGAGGTGCCAGCACTGTATGTGCAGGTCTAGAGCTCTAATCTAGCCTAATCTAATATAATGCCAATAAACTCAAATAATGAAGGGCTTTACTTTAAATTTACAGAGTATTCTACAATTATGGACAGTGTGTTTATAAAGACATGCTATCTTTCAAAAGCAACTTTTTGAAGTAAACTCTATTCTTAAAGCATATTTTCAAAAACTCATGATTAATTTTGTTCTACAGGAAATAAATCATATCTTTTACACTAGTCTGACTAATTGAAAGTAGAGATCACTGTGATGATATTCAAATGTAATGGTTATGTCTACGATGGTGAATTATGTCACGATGGCATCTTAACACTATTGATAATTCAAGAAGAATCAATTTGATGCTAATTTCTACAGAGATATGCAGAGTATGAATAAGATAGTCTATGGAGAGTTTTTCCATTACGAAAATATCAATACATGTTCTTATAATTAATACAGACTATAAACATTGTGCAAAAGAGATTTAAAATCAACTCCTGTCCTATCACTCTAATGTTGAAAATGTTCTATATAGAGTTAATAACTATGCAGACCTACATGAAGTAATTAAAAATCATAAATGAAGCATAAGTGGTTGTTACAGACATTGCCTAACTAACCAATCTGTAGAGTAATCTACAGTTTATAAAACAAGAAGAGAAAGCGTGTATGTAATTGCATAGTTAAATAACTATGAGCATATACACATTAGTAAAACACAAGTTGCATGAAAAATATGTCAGATGTCAGAGTATGGACAATTAAACATAGACAACTATGGGTACCCTGTAATAAAAATACAACTTCAGCAAACACAGAGATATACACAGTGATACCACTTCAGTAAAGAACCTGCAAATTAGATAAAGAAATATACATAGTAATACAACTTCAGCGAGCAACCTGTAAATTAGTAAGTAATGAGAGTTAGATGCAAAAATATAAATGTACAACAATATAAACAAGTTACCCAGACCACTGGTGGGCCCCCCAGACAGTCGTAGTACTTCTCAAGCTCAATATACAATCAACGCATTCTTTATATTAACACAAAAATCGGATTACAGAGCAAATTTAGTATATGGTCATATGTCACTGTTATCCTCATTTGGAGAGGCCTCTGGTATTCATAGAGTTTGGATACAACTGAGAGGTCGACCACCGAAAGGGTCGACGCTCTCCCACAACAAAAACCCATTAAAACTTGACAACTGACAACATCTTTTTAACAAATTATACACTCAAAATAGAGGTCTACCACAACCGTTTGAATTGAAGTAATGAGTTCTACAGCTGGAGGATTCAAACAAGTACAAAACCCATGTTTTGCATTCGCCAAGAAGAGTCGGTCGATATGCCAACCTACAACTACACTATGCTCTGAGGGTCGGATCAAGGGTCGGATCTGTCTGATATAAATTCGGCTACTTGATGAAGGGCCATGAACTTCTCTCAATCCGTCCATAATTTCAAGAAACTGCTCGCAAGGGGCCTAATTAGACATATTAGGCACAAAACTCATGTGCCGGATTTTTCTGATTCAACTTCATCCTCCCACCAATTGAGCTCAAATTTCATAGCCTGGAAAAGTGTCGGATCGAGGGTTGGATCAAGAGTCAGATCCAGGGTTGGATGGCATTTTAGACCTTATGCTGATCCATAACAAATTGATAGAAGAAACCTGATAATACCTTCAAAAATGGCTAATAGACGTATGAATTATACGATCCACATGTTCAAAAAGAGACTTAGAGAAGGAAAAAATTTGGCAAAACATGGTTTCAACGGTCATCAATAGGAAGTCATGTTCTTGCCAACTACTCCTCAAATTCTAGATAAGCTTGTAATGCAAATGTTTACTTAACACTTTACTTTTTTGCTTATTTTTACAAATTTTGTGCTAAATGTTTTTACTTATTTTTACTTTATTATTATCATTGTCCTCTTTGCATAAACAACAATGTTATTTTTCTTTATTATATGAATTATCTTTTGACAAAGAATATTCATTACCTATGCATTTAGTTATATTAAGTTTAATTGTTCAACATATATTACCCAGTTCAACATATATTACCCAGACTATGTTGTATGCATCCCTTGTTATGTCGAAGGCATATATTAAGAGATAAATTTTGTAGAATACATATCATCCTAAAAAAACATGTCATCCACCAATACATCTTGTTTCACATTATGCCTACCACTTCACATAGCCTGATATTTCTTCAAGATCCATTCTAATATGATTCCATCATATTTTCCAATCTTTGTAAATCTATGGGGCTCTTAATCTAGACGTGCTCCTAGCCTTCAAAATCCTAGCTCAGATGCTACTAGCTCTGCTTTTTCATTCAACGTGATTTTGGATCCCCATTTGTGCGTTGCCCCAATTATACACCAGAGACAATCAAAAGTGCAGTGTCTATAGGCTGTGTAAGCCAATGCTACACCGGACTCCCTCACCTACACGCAGGGGTATTCCTTCTCTCTCAAGCTCATCTGCAGACCCACGAGGCCAGATAGGCTCTCTAAAGGAAATCAAATGGAGTGATATCCTTGACCAGAAGATGAAACGGAAACTTCCTTATCAGCAAATCGATACTCTTCGTGTATTTTTTAACTCACAGAGGGAAATGGTGTCGGGCCTAAATCCATGAGGCTTCTTCACTCCCCACTCATCGGCGCTGACTTCCTTGCTGCCTTAGTTTCTATTTACTTCCTCGGAGCCTTCTTGTCTGTCGATTTATGAGTCGTCTGCTTTGTTCTTCCCATCTCTCTTCATCTTCCGTTGCTCTGCAAATTCAAACACACAACACCAATTTTGTCATTTGCAGTAGCATCATTTTAGATCATAAAAAATAAGCTTCAGATTTGATGGTTTCTAATTATCAAATGTTAACTTGAATAAAATGATTGCACTTTGTATTTTTACCCTATTTTATAAACAACACAAAAACCTTGATTACTTGAAGATTTGAATGAGCTTCGGTGGGTGGGATTCGATCGTGAGATTGCTGAGAGCTTTATTGGGCATATGACACTCTATGTCGATGCCACAAAAGCATGAAAATGGATATATTACAAGGCTGTGGAGAATAAATTTCAGGCGATTACTATTGTAAAAAGGAACTATTTCTGTAAAACCTTGATCCGATAGCAATATATATATATATATCGTATGCCTTTGAAGTGCTAATGATAAGTTTTTCGATAGAAATCTATATACACTGTGACTTTGAAGTGCTAAGTTTTCAGAAAATTTGTTACTATGGATGGGTAAAACCTTGATCCAATAGCAATCTWTATACTCCAAGCCTTTGAAGTGCTGAGTTTTCAGAGAATTTTTTACTATGGACGAGTGGTTGCTGGTGTTATTTGTTTGACAACATGCATTTTCACATGTTATGGTGTTGAATGATGTGTGGCTATTGATCATAACACTTAATTCACAATGGTGTTTTCAAAGTCGTCCATCGTAGTTGAGAGATTTGATCTCTAGGCTCAAACCTGACACCTCCAGAAGTATTATGATTCAGTGATCGATGCACTAGAAGTCCACAACAGTAATTTCATCCAAAATAAAAAAATATAAAAGGGTTGTAATTCATGAATGAGTACATTGTATATGAATGAGGTCACAAGAATGGAACATGGCAGCATCGGTCTAATAATGAAATAAATAATTAATATAATTATGTTGATGGAGTTTACCATGCATGTTCCATCCTCATATGTATTACTTCCTATCTCATAGATTTTTTTCATGAATTTGTAATATCATAATGTTATTTCTTTATTAATTATGCAAAGTTTACACTCATTATAAAACTATCGAAGTTGGATTTTTGGACACAGTTACTTTTATACATCACCATTACACGCCAAAGCTCAATTTCAACGAACTTAAGATGGGTATCTCTTCTGTTTCTCTCCACGTTTATAATACTCACTAATACATTTAATGTTTTGTCAATTATTACGTTGTTGTATCTATGCAACATATTAGTTTCATATCTTAGTTTCATATCATAGTCTTATTGTTCAAACGTCAACCTAAAGGACATGGAGGATACATTTTCACTACATGTAACATCCCCACTATAATTCCCAGTTTAATTTATGCATAATGTAGATATGAATATGGCTATGGCCAAGCGATGTAATATGTGAATTGTATTTTTTATTTTAATAAATATAATGTGATATCGGCTACTAGGAATATGGACAGAGATGGGGGTTGATTTATCCACAAGAGAGGGAAATGTCTAAGAGTGTCTAAGAGGAGTCCAAGTAGGTGATTAATCATGGGTATTAATCATAACCCATATTTATGAATTGTATTATCATTTGGGAAACCACCTATTTCTGGTTGAGTGTATGAGAGCCTAATCATTGAATACATGTCAAGGGGTGGGTGTAGAAGTCAATTTCATAGTTATTGGAAGCATGGGGCTGTAGTAGTACAATCAGCATTGAGCAGAGTGAGAAGTCAATTTCATAGTTATTGGAAGCATGGGGCTGCAGTAGTACAATCAGCATTGAGCAGAGTGAGAAGTCAATTATCTTGGGAAAATAGAGGAAATTTGAATGGGGGAAAAAGGGTAGTTTTTCACTTTCAGTTTTGCATGAACAACAAGCAGAGAGCAAAGAAAAAGAGCAATGGAGCTAGACCAAGAAGGAGAGGTGAATTTTGTAGCATGTTGGAGCATTTTTGGATCATTCTGGAGTTGGAGATTGAAGAGCTATTTTGTCAATCCTGAAGAGTGAACTCCTATGTGAGTTGCACTATAACAGCAAGTGTTTGTTAATGCTTTCCTAGTAGTTTTTCCTGACAGTGAGTTCCCTTGAGTTCCCGGCAAAGATATTCTTGGTTACTTGTGCCAGTGAGACCCTGATAAATGAATGGGACGAACGATGGATTGAGAGCAGTGAAGGGGTACATTCATGGGGTTGGACAGGTCAAAATCAAGAGAGTTGGAGGAAATCTAGGATAGTTGTAGGAGAATACCAGTGGGTTGTGAGTTTTTGAGTTGTGATTGAACTGTGAGAGGTACCCATCTCTTGTGGATTTCTAGCCCCGGCTCGGGAGTGAATTGTTGTTGAGATTTGGAATAGCAAGTCTATGGTTGGGTGGAACATCCTTCCCAAGAAATTGGTTGCACAAACATTTTTAAAGATAAGTGTTTATCTATTTTCTGAGTTTCTCTCATGAGTTTTATGGCTATGTTTTTACCCTGTGCATGAGAATGATTTTTATGTACTGTTGTAGATGATTATTTGGCTCCGTTCACATTCATTTAGAGTGATGTAGATGCATTTAATTATGGGTATCATATTTTAGTTAGATATGTGTTTAATTTGTAGTTGGTAAGCTACGGGAATTAGTTAGCAGAAGAAATTTTTGAATTTATGTGTATTTTTCGCAAGTAATGTTCATCGGTTAAGCTGGGGGACATTACAGAATGGTATCAAAGCTACAGGCTCGAAAACTGAGCCTGTATGGGATAGACTCATCACTTAGAAGCTAAAATTGCAGAGTTAAAGCTCAGAGAATCTTTGCAAGGTGGTTGTCAAATTTTTCCAAGCAAAAGTCTAAGGAGATTGCCTCTAATTTTGATGGATTTGAGTTCGGGGGTTAAAATCCCCAATTTTAATCTCTAAATATGCATGTGTTGGGCCTGTAATTGGTCGAATTTTAGAAATTACAATGTAGCCATGAAGAATTGGGTGAAATTCGGAAAAAGCCCTAATTTCTGCGACAAAATTGGTTGAGAATTCGACATAGGAGTGTCGAAGTTTCGGTGTAGATGTCGATTTGATACATACCTGGCCTAAATTGGACATTAGAAAGATTAATTTCAGGTTCCATGGCGGCCCTGGTAAAAAATTTGAAATTATGCAAACAAGGAAAAATTTGAAATTTGGGAAAATTTGGGTATTTTTTCGTACATGACGTGGAGGCCACATGGAAATGACGTGGACTGCCATGGTTTTTGGGTATTTTTTGTAGAAATTTCAATACAAATTATGTATTGCCTGGATTCTCTTGATCTATAAATTATATCCCACTGTTAAATACAGAATCACTTCTATAAATATTCTTGTGGAATTTAAAACATGATCATCAATTGCAACATCAAGAAGAAAAATCAATCACACTTAACATAGATGTTTTTACCGGGAAAGCATAAAGCTAAAAACCCCATTATCATATATTATGTTTATATCATGGATCATGAAACAATCTCATGCAAAACTCTAATCCAAGAGCTCTCAGTACAATAACAATCGTCTCACACTGTCATACAAAAATTGGCAAATGCATGTGCCAATTTACTGGCTCCAAACAGCCTGCCTCCTCTGCGCAATCCCTGCTAATGGAAAACCTGCAAATGAATTTGAATCCCTCTTGCCTAGGCTGCGCATTCCTCATGGGCACATCCACTGTGTGTGTGGTTGCATGAGTGCACTCATTAATGTCACAATTGATAGTCAAATTGTCCCTTTCACCTGTTATCTCAACTGGGTATCCACTGAATCTGACATGTAGGTAGTTAGCAGTGGTAAATATTCAGTTCCATGTGAGATCATTGATTGTGAATTAATTAATAATTAATTCACTAATCTCTCACTAGTGTAAGTTCAGTTACAACTAGTACAACTGAGTTAAACTACTTCACAACTCACATAACTACACATCCAACTCTGTTACAACTTTGAATCACTCAGTTACAACTAATTCGAATTGGATGTGCCACCAGTCAACCTTTGAACTCGAATTTCCTATAGCTAACTGATTTGCCATTTTAGTTAACTATTTTCAAGTAATTATTAGATAATAGATTAATATTTATTGTCCAATATATTTAAGGGAAAAATAAATTAGACACACATTTCTTGTTGACTTTTCAACACTCCCTCTCAACAAGAAAGGGATTATCCTTCACCCCAATCATGTTTCTATGGTATTCAAATTTTCTCCTAGTGAGCACCTTCGTCAGAATGTCTGCATCCTGATCTTCCGTAGGAATGTACTGAAGCAACATGATCTTCCGGTGCACACAATCTCTGAGATGATGATATCGGATATCTATATGCTTAGATCTATCATGAAACACAGGATTAATCAAGAGTTTAATGCAACTCTGATTATCATAATGAATCATTGTCGGATCTAAATGAGAACCAAACAAACCAACCAAGATCTTTCTCATCCAGATAGCCTCACATGTAGCTTGACTCGCTGCCATGTATTTCGCTTCCGTTGAACTGAGTGCCATGGATCTTTGCTTCCTGCTATACCAAGAAACAATTGTAGATATGATACTAAAGATCCCCCCTGATGTGCTCTTTCTGTCCATTGGGTTGCCCACCCAATCTGCATCCGTGAAGCCATGCAACTTTGCCTCATTCGTCTATTTGTACCATAATCCATACTCAGATGTGTCGCTCAGGTATCTCAAGACATGCTTTCCCACCTTCCAAAAGAGCTTGGTAGGCTTAACCATCGCTTGACTCAGCTGGTTAACCGCATAGAAAATGTCGGGTCTCGTGTTCACTAAATACATTAGTGAACCCACTAACTGTTGATAGACAGTAGCATCCACTACCTCTCTAGAAGTAGCATCCTCTTTACTCCAGTTTCCTGGAACAGGAGTATCCATGGGTTTGCAGCCCTCCATGTGAAACTTACTCAGTATCTCCCTTGCATACTTGCCTTGAGACACAAAAAGTTCACCATCTCGTTGCCATATTTCCAATCCAAGGAAATAATGAAGGAGGCCCAAATCCTTCATCTCGAACTCCTTTGCAAGGTCCTCCTTGCATGAGTGTATCAGTTGCTCATCACCAGTCGGTATTAAATCATCAACATAAAGAACAATGATTAAAATCTTACCCTCCACCACAATTTGGTATAGGTTTTCATCCGCTTCACTTTTGGTGAACCCAGTCCGGTGAAATAGTTGTCTATCCGAGTGTACCAAGCACCCGGTGCTTGCTTCAGCCCATACAATGCTCTCTTGAGTCTGCACACATGTGAATCCCTATCAAAGGTCTCAAAACCTTTTAGATGCTCAATGTACACTTCTTCCTCAATGATCCCATTGAGAAACGTAGTTTTAACATCCATCTGATGAATGCGCCAGCCCATTTGCGCTGAGAATGCAAGGATGGATCTGATGGAAGAGTACCTTGTGACAAGTGCAAAGGTCTCATCATAATCTATCCCCTTTCTTGGCCACGTTAAATCTTCCAGACTTGTCAAAATTGATGAATGACCCAGTGCATCACGATCCATCATGGCCCCCAATCCCTACCAAGCCTCCCTTTGACATTCCAAATTTTGAGGGCAAGACTCATGAGGACTCGAGTGATCATGTGACTACCTTTCACCAATGGTGCTCATTTAACTCCCTTAATGATGATTATGTTCGTTTGAGACTATTTCAACGCACCCTTACAGGGATTGTCGCAAAGTGGTACATCGAGCTATCTGAGGGAACTTATGGAACTTTCAATGAGTTGGTCCTCGTTTTTCTCAACCACTTCCAATTTTCGATTCATTACAATGTCGGCATAGAACTTTTATCGGTTTTTCGTCAAGATAAGACCACCCACATCCCTGGTCATATTCAAAAGTGGCATAGACGTAAGAGGTTGATTAAAGCCTACATTCCTCTAGAGTTTATGTTGTAATGGTTCCTCAAATCCTTATTGCCTTACATTTCAAAGGATGTTTCTACATCCAGAGTGACATATGAGGAAGAGGCCATCCTCAAAGCCCAACAGTTGGATATCATATATTCTCAATCGCGGATGCTCTATGAAATTATCCCTGATGCACCACGATCGAATTACGATCCTAGACATAAGCCTAGGCCTCATGCCAACGACATCATAGGCTTCGCAAATTCCAAGACTGCTGACCAGGTGACGAACCAGTTGAAATATTTTTCTCTTAACCCGTCTGCAGCAGAACAAGCTAAGGATTCGTCCTCAACCACCCAGTCTACAGATGTGCATTTTGTACAGTCGACGAACCCAAATGGTAACCAACAACCTGGAGAGAACAAGAGAAAAGGTCATGGTAATAATCGTAAGGGTGCGAAGAATAATAATAATAATAAAGTCGAGGACCACAATGATAATGATAAATCTAATAATAATGTTGGTGAGGGCAAGAGAGAAAAGAGGAAGGTGAAGTTTCCCTGTAAACTTTGTAAAGATGATCACCTTACCCACTTGTGCCCCAAAATTGAGGAAGCATCGAGACTCGGAGCGCAACAGCCTGTTGTGTTGGCTAACTTGTTTCCACATAACCAAAATATGACCTCAGAAGCCTCTATTAAGAACCAAATATCAATATAGCATAGAAAAACCTCAGAAAAAGTACTCAACGCCTTGAAAAAGAGATAATTTCAGATAATAAGCCTCTTCGAGGGGGCAACCTCCTTTTACCCCACTTAAATGTTCAAGTACAAGAT
>SNQJ01S0010394.1:71076-91021 GCA_010110895.2 Picea sitchensis | reverse complement strand
GAAATGCATCGAGTGGAAGTCAAAATCCCTCTGCACATGAGGGTGGACATCAATGCGTTAATATGGTCCAATTTGAGGTTAGTGTAGCCACTAGGAATCGTCATTATGGTTCTTCGCAACCTATTGTAGGTCCAGAGCCTCCTCCTCTGGAAACGCCTTTGCATATTAATAAGTCGGAACCTCTGCCTCATATTTTGAAAGGGTTCCTTAAGCGCTCTGCCCACCCAGAATCCTATTTCCAGAGTCGTCAAAAATTACTCTATTATCGAGGATTTTGGCCAAACGTTGTGTTCGATGGCGGATTTGGAGGTGCTACAGACGTGTCCTACATAACGGAATGTCTTTCTATCTACTTTGGGAGCTCTAGACCCAAGTGGCTGAAAATTTATCAAGTTCGATGTTGCGGATGTCAAGCCTCACTTGCCTTATCATGTGGTATTTCAAATCCATGTGGAGGGTATGAATATCACCATCAAGCATACTTTCATTGATGAAGGTGCTTTGACATCCTTAATCTCTCTATCTTGTTGGAAATCCATTGGCTCTCACCACTTTCCCAATCCATGACCATGTTAATTGCATTCGATGGACGTTCTTTCATACCCCATGGTATCCTTCCCACTTTCCCGGTCCAGTTAGGCGGTAAGACTGTGGAGGTCGAGGTTGAGGTGGTTGATGCACCTCTCTACTAGAATGTTTTACTGGGGCGTAATTGGACTTATGCTATGAAATCCATTGTGTCATCGATTTTCTCTGTTTCATGCTTTCCTCATGAAGGGAAGATTGTGATGATCGACCAATTGTCCTTTGTGCATCCTAGTCCTTCTGCATCAATGAGACCTTTGTTCCCCGTTATTGATAATTCTCAGCAGGAAACTGAGAACGTTGGTGTCAGAATGTATTCCCCCTTGATGGAAAGTTTTAATTTCTCGATGCCAATCTCATACATTAATGCCATCTTCAATGATTCTTCAACATCATTGAGTTATGTTCCTTTCCGTACTTCATATCTTAATGACCCATGGACCCTACCTTCTTCGGCTATGTCATATGAAGGTCATCCACATATCGGGATGGAAATGTCATTGTCCGCAGTAGAGATCGTGTATCAAGCTATACAAGAAGCTACTATAGACCCGGATCCTACCTCCTCATGGATGAAAGAGGTGGATCTCGCTTAGAGCCCATATGGGTTGCACACTCATCTAGTTCGCATGATTTCCTCGATGATACTTTACCCTCGAATGAAGCCATCTTAGAGGCCATGTCTGGTCCTGATAGGCCTTCGGACAATCTTCATCATAGATCTTATTTTCTCATGGAGCTTGAATGGATTGAACATGATGAGTTTAGGTCCACCCTGAGTGAGATGGTTGGTCACGTCGTGGTTTCATTATATATGCATGGTATATATGTTGAAGGAAACATGGTGAACATTTCCCCTACGGTCACGATATACATCTCTAGAACCCTTGGTAAGATCAAAAACGTATATATCGGTGTAGATTGTTTGCCTGAAGAAATTCAAATCTACAACGATCTCTTCAAGGAATTTTGAGATGTGTTTGCTTGGTCGTATGAAGAGATGCCAGGGATCGACCCTAGTATTGTCGAACATGAAATTAAAACTTATATGAATGCTAAACTTGTTTGGCAATGACTTAGAGCTGTAAATCCTAGGAAGGCCCCCGCTATTAAGGTAGAGGTGGAGAAGCTACTCAATGTTGGCTTCATCTACCCAGTTGCCTTGACCGAATGGGTATCCAACCCCGTTCTCATATATAAGAAGCAAGGAACCGCTCATGTATGTATGGATTTTAGGGACCTGAATAAATCATATCCTAAATATAATTTCCCCACTCCCTTTATTGATCAGATTAATGATGAGTGTGTAGGAAGCGAAGTTGTTTCTTTTATGGACGGATTTTCAGGTTATAATCAAATTCAAACTAAACTCGAGGATCAACAAAAGATGACGTTTTATTTTTCTTGGGGTACCTTTGCATACCAAAAAATGCCTTTCGGTCTTAAAAACACCATAGCAACCTTTAAACGTACCATGACCTTCACATTTCATGATCTTAAGCATATTGTCGAAGCCTATCTAAAAAATCTTGCTGCTCACTCTCGAAAGAGGGTTGATCATTTGACTGGTATTTGAAAGATGTCGCTATTATTGCATTCAATTGAACCCTCACAAATGCATCTTTTGTGTTAGGTCTAGCCGCCTTTTGGGATTCATAGTTTCTCAACATGGGATCATGGTGGATCCTATGAAGGTTGATTCAATACTTCGATTGCCTCCCCTGCGCAATATTTGACAACTTCAGGGTTTACAGGGGAAGGATAACTTCCTGCATCATTTCCTAGTTAATTATGCAAGTATAACTAAGAGTTCATCTGGACACTTCGTTCATATGGGATGAGCAAGCCCAGGAGTCCTTTGATCCTCTCAAGAAATCCTTGGTATAAACACTTCTATTGAAGCCCCCATACTACAATAGAGATTTCTTGCTTTGTATTGTTGCATTCGAAGGGACGATTGGTATGATTCTGGTTCAGGAAGATGATGAGCTCTATGATCACGTTATATATTACCTTAGCTGAAATCTAATTGGTCCTGAACTTAAGTATTATCATGTAGAGAAGCTAGCCTTAGCAACCGTGCATGTAGTTCAGAGATTACGTCACTATATCTTACTCTGTAAGACTATTGTGCTTATTGATATCAATCCATTTCAATATATCCTTACAATTCATATCATGGGNAGAATACAATAAATGGATTGTGATACTACAGGAATTTGATTGTGATTTTGCCTCCTCGAAATCCAAGAAATCGCTAGTTTTTGTTGAACTGATGTCAGACTCCCTAGGCTGGATAAGGATATTTTCGTGATCATTCATTCATTGATGAAAAAATCTTCCTTATCTCGTCTTCGAACCCCTAGTACCAATATATTATAATCTACCTTCAAACTCTGAAGCTTCGCCAACATCTTTCGAGAGATTACTGATGACATATATGCCATCAAGCCAAAAACTACTTTATTATCGGTGACATGTTGTATCATCAAGGGGTAGATGTTATTTTGCATCGTTGTTTGACTCGTGAGGAGGATGAAGTCATTCTCAATCACTTTCATAGTGGGGCATGTGGTGGTCACTTATCCGAGCTTGCGACGGCCCAAAAGATATTGTGAGTTGGGTATTTTTGGCCGTCAATTTTTAAATATTGTGTTGAAGCAGTCAAGAAGTGTCACCCTTGCCAGGTGTTCGCCTGTAAGATGCGCTCGCACCCTACTCCTCTCCACCCAATCGTTATCACCAGTCCCTTCACTAAGAGGGGAGTGGATTTCATGGACTACAACCTAGCCTCAGTTGGGGCCATGCCTACCATTAAATTCAATGGTGAGACTGCATCATTTTTCGTATTCAATCAAATTATAGCATGGTTCAAAATCCCAAAGGAGATTGTCATTGTTCATGGCAGTCACTTCCAGAATGAAATGATGATAGAATTAGCATCCAGACTGGAGTTTGAACACAATCATTTGTCACCCTACTATCCCCAAGAAAATGGACAAGTAGAGGTCGTGAATAAATCTCTAAAGACCATTTTGCAAAAAAATGTCTGGAAGAATAAATCTAACTAGCATGTGATGCTTTACCCTACATTATCGGCATACCAAACTTCAGTAAAGACTTCCACCAGTTTCTCATTGTTTCAGTTATTCCACGAAGTGGAGTCGATCATTCCTATTGCGTGTGAAATCCCTTCTCTTAAGTTGGCATTCGAGCTCCTACCTAACACGACCAATCTCGAAGAATGCCTTGTACACTTAGAGTAGTGTTGAGATGTTACTTTAGCCATCGAGGAAAATAAATGATGTGTTAAGATCCAGTACGATAAGTCTATCCTTCCCTAGAACTATGATGAGGGTGACTTGGTTCTTCTCTATGACCAAGCTAAAGAACCGTTGGGGTAGGAAAATTCAATCCCATCTGGAATAGTCCTTACATCATGAGATGTTTCCTTGAAAAAGGAGCCTACAAGTTAGAATATTATGAAGGGAATGTGTGGGATGAGCCTAGAAAAAATGGGCTCTACCTTAAAAGGTATTATGCTTGAGCCTTCGAGCTCGATCATGGCCTTTGTATACTAATGTATGTTAGTGTATATATTTCTCTCTTTATTCTTTTGTGTTGTCGACTTGCTTATTGAGTTTTCCCTTGGTTGGGAGATGTCAACAGAATCTTCGGTGTTCTTAGGATTCGCAAACAGTGTCAATCATCATACTCAGAACATGGCTTTCGTCACTTAGGTTATCTATTCACCCGAGGGACAACTAGTGTCTTCAAGAGGCATTTGTCTGGAGCCATCAACGAACACTGTGGTTGAGTATAGCATCGTTATAAAGCTATTGCACGATGTCATTTCACATGGTGTTTGATCTTTATAAGTTCACCTGGATTCCCAGTTAGTTGTATGTCAATTGAATGGTCGTTACCAGGTAAGAGATCCTACATTACTTCGACGTTTAATTCGGGTATGACTTTTGGAACAATATTTTTATTTTATTACTTATAATCATATACCTAGAATTTCTAATCAAGTATCTGATGCATATGCTAATTACATTTGAGATTGGCATTTGTCACATAACTAAGTAAAGAAAACACACATTCATACATTGTAAGATGCAAGTAAAGACGAAGACCAAATTATTTTTTATATTTCATCCTTTAAGTCCAAAAAATATGGTGTCATAGTACAAAATTGGGCTTGTAGCCCTAAAATACATATATGACCGATACATCACATAATTGTGGCATCTAAGCCTGAGGTCCTGGATGCGTGTCATGATAACACACTATGGAATTCATAAGACGTAGGAAGAGTCTCACCCATGCACGGGCTACACCCACCATCTATCATTGCATCACCTCTGGCATATCCTCCACCTAGACCATAGGAATCATGTGTGTCAAACGAGACAAGTTTCCCTTCTCATTATGTAGAACTCTCTCTGCTTCCCCACCTACCATCTCATCTACTCAAACCCTGTGTCGATGTCATGGATATATGTCTGGTCATCATGGACCTATGTCTACGTCTTCCTGAAAGAAATAACCATTAATACATGATACCATACAAAAATATTTATGTCTTTTGTTTTCATTTATCAAATTGAAAAACACAAAAAAATGAAATGTATAAAAATCAATTCTCACTGATCTCTCCAAAGGTGGATCCTGGTGGAAATGGCATATCATGATCCCCTCAATAGTCTATCCTCTCATAGGGATAGTCATCGATGGCAATGATCTGTCGTCGCCACCAGTGAAAGAACTCATCATTGTAGGGGGTTGGCACCTACCACCTCCTAGTTTTCGCATCACCTCGGTCCACTGTGACATAGCTAGATCATGTAGATCATGTGGAATAAATTCCACTCTAGCGATCAGAGAAAGAACTCTCTCGAAGAAAAAACTACACAAAATGGATGCAAACCTGAAATTCCTCATCCTACAGAGTTTGCAATCAGTCAACTATCTCTTCATGTTGGCTAGAAATAAGGTGCACCAATTGTAAACCATGGGTCTCAAACACTCCACAAAATAGAACATGAGCAGCCTCAATGCTTGATGTAATGAGGTCGATCATGATATCTTTGTTGTAAGTACCAGGACGACGATCTTCAGAATCAAGTTCTCAGTCACCCTAATAGGGAGTTGGCTCCCCACTTTCTTTATGCCTACAATGTAGTAGGTGGTGATGTACTCCTCCATAGTCCCCCCACCTCCATCCCCTCAGGATTTGAGATTCACCACCTTGCCTTGACGAGAAAACCCTGTAATAAATTAGATATCATCCACTTCAATTCTCAATGGTTTCCCCTCGAGATTGAATGTCTCGGTCTTCGGATCCCAATAGTTTATCAGTGTTTGGAGCAACCTCACTTAGGTCCTCATTCCTTTTACAGCCCAAAATTTATAGAGACCAGATCTTTGAAGAGCTTGTTGGGCCCTCACATCTCTTTCTACTACAACATCAACCTCCTCATGCTCCCTTTCCCTCCATTCAATCACCATCCTATAGAGGAAACATCAATTTTAAGTCATTTTTTGTCAAACAAATTGTGCACGGAGTTATACGCGAGATACCATTATAGAAGTCTCATATAGGGCTTCATATACGCAATCAGGCTTCTCCTTTCCCGCATACATGAGGTCGTGTACGCAACCCGATGAACTAATGCCTGTGTACACCCTAGTTTTCAATTTACGGCCTCTAATTCTCAAAAATTGACCACTAAATCTAAAAATTAGACCATTGAAGTGGAAGACGATATGATGAGCACTTACTTGGTCCAGATGGTTTCCAATTCTATCGATCGTAGCTCTTGGAATAGTTGATGGAATATCATGGGTAAAATGGCCTAAAAAGCACTACGTGGGTGAAAAACTCAAATGATATGGTAAATTTCTTGTTTTTAACTAATTGTAGAAAATTTTCATCCACTTTCTATAGTTTTTTACCCTATCTTCCATATTTTTTGAAACCATATGAACTAGTTGAGCAGTAGAAGACCTGGTTTGAAGTGGTTTTGTTCAGGGTTTCATGGATTTCCAGCATTTTTCAGCTCGTTCATGCCTTCGGCAGGTATTTACCATCACTGGCATATAGGGTAGGTTTTCACCCCGCTTTATATTTTTGCATCATCTTATAACGATGATTCATATGCCCTAGGTACGAACCCATTTTTTAGCGACACAAAACCTTCTTGTTGCTACTAGAAGTGTCATTATTAAATGGTGGAAACTTACCAAACATGGGTACCCTCATTAGAACACTTTTGTCATTTGGTGCCCATGCAGAAGCTACTCCATAGGTCTGGGAGTCCCTTATAGACTCGATATGACTTTGCATTCGAACCTCATTAATATTACTCAATCTCATTTTGACCTCTACTTATGGGACTCCTACCAAGTCTTTGTTAAGCTCTTTTCTGACTCCTGAAAAAACGAAAAGATTGTAGAGTGAACTTGTCTCTTTCACACTCGTTAAATGGATTTGAAAGGGAGTCTATTTTAGTATAAATTTAACCCTTTTTTGGAACAAATAGACTACTTATGAAAAAGGAATACTCTAGTCATCATTGGCTAGAAGAGTTTTCCCATGTATTATTTTATACTTTTTTGGGCCTGGGGGACTAAATCTACAAAAAAGGACACTCTTGAGTTAAGTTGTAAATGCATCCCATTACCCTGCTTGCATTGTTGAGCCTGATGTCGGCTTTTGCTTTCTCGTTATAAGCATTTTCCCCCAGCGATTCTCAGCATTAGCCAAGCAGTGTCTTCCATATATCCGTTACAACTTGATAACCCTTTACCCGTAGAGGAAACACCCCCTCAAGTGTCCATGTCCCACATGTGTTTCCTTCCATTGAGCATAGTTATGTTCCACTGGTTGGAACTAGTTTCTTACTCGTGATGCTCGTTTCCTCTCTTGTATCATAGCATTTCATTAACTATGAAAAAACAAAAAAGATGGGTGGGAAAAGAATATTATCTCCTACCGGCAAGAGTCGTGTTGCCTTTGAATAGAGCACAAATTCTTGAGACCATTTCATCCAAGGTTTGGGTTTAACATGGCCTTAGGAAGATGAACTTGTTACTTAGATTTTACTCCTCCGACTCGTTATTCTTCCAGTCCCTATGGAGAGTTTGTTGATGCCTCATGCGTCACAAACTTTTTTCAATGATCAGTGTTAATTCTATGATGCCTGAGTTATTCATTTGTCTCATGCTCTTGTTCAAAGGAAGTCTAAGTCTGTGTCAATGATTCCTCAAAACTCTGGAATTTGCATGTCAACCATCCCCTTACACGTGAACCTGAAAATCACATGAATTTGTTGTCCTACCTTGCACCTTGGACCTACTTTCATCATTGGTAGGTGACCTTGAACCCAACAGATGACATCCCTCCATTGGTCACTGACTGGGGGGTTTCACTTATGTTCGACGACAAGAAATATATTCACGCATTGGGATTCATGCAGTCTCTTGGATTCCATTAGACCCTATTGGTGGTTTCCTCACCTTTGTCGGTGGTTTTCATTATTGGTTGCTAGTCAGAGGGTCTCTTTCATGTACTACTTGCATCTAGTGCATGTGAGAGATGCACATGGTCATTGGTTCATGAACATCCTATTTGTCTAATATCTTTCTAATCATCAAGCTATTGCTTTGTACCTCGCACTAGATGATGAGAGATGATTTACTACTCTCCTTTCAGTGGGTCTCTTTCCATCGAATTCAACTCATCTATTCTGGAATTGAGATCTAGAGTTATATGAGTACCTAGAGACTTGCAATCATTAGTGGCAAGTTCTCTTGCCATCAACAGTTGGGAATACATCAATGTATCATGATCGATGGATTCTTCAAGTGTTCGACCTCAACACCCTTATTCACACTTGTTGAATGTTCTCGGTGCCTTGACACCTACTTTCATTATCAGTGGGTTGTCTTGCGTTTATTTATGGTATACCTCAATGACCGGTAATCAAATGAAGTCTCATTGTGTTTGACTTCAACTCCTTTATTCACATGATGTAGAATTGCACCTTTAGTGGATAGTGTAGAATTCCTCCAGTTCAAAGTAGCAAGATCACATATATGTTGTTGTCCTTCATTGGACCAGTACCTATATGACTTCAGTGATCATGGAAGATCAAATTGTACTCCCTTGTATTCAGATATCTTCAGTTGATTTTGAGACTAGACTCCATTGTGTCTTTTTCGTGACTATGACATCCTATGGAATATGTCCACTTTGTATTGCCTATCCATGGCCATGAACATCTATTTGTTATATATCCACGTGGATCCGCAGCGTAATCTAGATTGGAAACCATGTGTACAGAGTCAATATGAATTGTAATATTCTCATTGGTGACTAGTTCTTCCAGTTGGGTCCTCATTACTCCACTTATGGGAATTATAATGTATTTCATCCATCACGATTTCTCCTTTGACCTCACACATTAGGGGGCATCTGTTATAGAAATTTTTTCCACACTCCATGCATCTTTCTTTGATGGCCTTCCCTTTCCCTCTGCAAACTCAAGTTTCCCATTTTTGTTCATTCCAGAGTAAAAAATTCAAAGTTTTGTACATATATGTGGGCCATAGTTAGACAACTCATGTATATGCAGGTTGCTCCATTACAGCCCGCGTACATTGAGTTTTACGCTCAAAAATTAAAACATATGCCAGGTTTCCATGCCATGTCATGAGATCCATGATCCTTGACCTTCCATATACTGGAAACACTCTGACTTGGCCCTTCAATTCCATTTGAAGGCTATAAATTGAGCCATATACAAGCCTTGACAATGATTCATCATTGAGAGAAACGACACTCTGGAGAAATTTCACTTCATATTGAGTCTGCATCCCTTTGTCCTTGAAAGTCTGAACTTCTTGTGTTCATCCCCCAAGCTCTTCCTATCTTGAGAAGGAGAAACTCAATTACTCCTACTACTTGTGAGCTTGCCTTTGTAGAGGATTGAAGTGGTGAAGGTCCAGCTGGAGGGACTTAGTTTCTCTATTCTGATATGTGTCGTTACGGAAGTTGGTCAGCTATGTACTTATGTTGATTACATTAATAGAAATACTCTTTTCTCGTCCAATTATATGTCACAAATATTTGTATTACTGTCCATGGGAGTATTTTTTATACATGTTAATGGATTATGCTATTTTATATGATAATGTTCTATATAATTTCTATATGGTTGTGTATCTTGGATGTTGAGGACAAGTTGCAGACATCAAGCTTTCGGTCGTGAGCTCAACTATGGTCTTCTTCGGATTTTCCGACGAGGTAGAATTCTAGCCTTCTCTTGTTAGTATTTCTATTTATGTAGCATACTCGAGACTAGAGTTGATTTATGGGTGTCATTCTGTCTATTGTGGTTTTCCCCTAGCCATAGAGAGATTTTCCTCGTAACAATGGTGGGATGTTCGGCTTTCCTCAATTCTTAATTGAAGACTTCTCTTATCACAACATTTACTACATTAACTATTACCAATTTACAACAAAACCCCTCCATAAAGTTTATCAAGGTGAACAGGAACCTAAATTCCCTTAATCAGACAGTCAAAATTACTTCTCACCATCATATCAAAGACCTGTAGCTATTCAGAATCATCCCCATTAGAATGTTCGATCACCAAGGTTGACATCCTCTCTGCCTCATCATTCTAATAGATTGTTTCAAGGATCCAATGACTTTCAAATATGGAGGTTCAATGGTTATGATATCCTTGCAACCTCTACTTGCTCGACAATAACCCTCTGTTTCAATTCCCAACTCTTCACATACCCATTGGGTCCCACGACAATATACAACTGGGATTAATTATTTCCCATTCTTAGATAAATGATCCACCTCCATTCTGAGAGTCCCTCCCCATCGAAGTGTCTCCACTCTAGTATCATGGACCACTCCGACCAGACATGCTCCGACAGATCGAACGATCCTCATTCACTTCATCTGACAGATACTATGTGCTTGGGGGGGTTACAACTACATGGTAGTTAAGGTTCATGAGTCCCTCCTTCTTGGATCGATTCACACATGATTTGAAAACTCTGATCCCACATGGTATCTCCCAACAGATCAACGGTCCTTGGACTCCCAAGTCATTGGACTCCTTCGCAACCTTCCAACTAGACCTCTGAAAACCTCCCTTCCGACATACTCACATCTCGTATCAATGGTCCAGGACTCGTCGATATGACTCTCTCATAGATCAACGACTATCGTTGACTCAGATCTCTCCCATTGGAGTCCCAACACAACCTTGTGCTAGGCCATTCCAACGACTACATCCTAGACTTAGAAGAAATCGGCCAATTGTACAGAACAACTACACGTGATGAGGATTACGTAAACCCAACTGCAGACGGGATACTCAGTTGGCAGAGCATTACTTCATGTGCAATAGACTTAGATATCGGTTTAGAGAACTGGCAACAAAGGCTACACGAAGTATCCATGAGAAGATGTGCAAGAATAGACCGCACAGTAAGATGGGTCAGCACAGAAATTAGGGAACCACCTAGTTTCCATGGAATAAATGATTTGGAAACATTCTTGACACAATATGAAGATGCAGTGTTAGAGAATCAGAGACTGTTAGCACTTAATTTATCACTCAAGGCCACACCCGCAATATGGTGGGGCACACACAAAGAGACAATCACAGATTGGTACCAATGTAAGCGATTACTACGCAAAAGGTTCAGCGCAGAACGGAAAAAAAACAAGCAACAGAGGTATGATGGACAAGGGACACCAGCGGAACACTTAAAGAAATGTAGAACGCTATGGAAAATGACGCCCCCAAAGGAATGGCCTCATCATTTTATACACACCCTAGAGGGTATACCAGCAAATTGGTATACAGACCAGGAATTGCGCAAATGAACTACGACATGGACGACATTGCAACAAAATTTTACAGTCAATTTCTCATTCGATTATGAGAACCCAAACATAGATGCAGCTCTCAAACATATTAGAGGAGTAATATTCATCAAAGAGCCAGAAGTAGACCTTATCACAGAAGAGCAACAGCGGAATAAACAGACAGTTAAGGAACTGTTGTCATGTTACCATGTGCAAGAGGAAGCACCGGGTGAAGACGATCTGCATGATGTTCATATTGAAGAAGAGGAAGGAGAAATAGAGGTGGAAGGTCCACCCATCAAATCAAAATTCATTTCCGCGCCGATCAAGATAAAAAAAAGTCAACATTGGGACAGTCGGGCACCCTAAAATGGCCAGCATTGGAGATTACTGGGATGAGCAGATAGTAGAAAGCATAATTGAGTTGTTGCATGAATACAACAACCTGTTTCCCACAACATTTACAGAGATGAAGGGTATAGCTAAAGAGCTAGGAGAGATGAAGATACCACTCAGACCTGGAGCAAGATCGATCATACAGGGACCATATAGACTGAACCCAATATATAAGAAAAAAGTTAAAGTTGAGATCGACAGGATGCTCGAAGCTGGAATCATAGAACCGGTCAAAGAATCAAAATGGATAAGCTTGATGGTCGTACAGGACAAGAAACAAGGAGGGATCAGGATATGCGTCGGCTTGAGAAAGTTGAACTATACATGCCTACATGACCCATTCCCTACACCTTTCACGGATGAAGTGTTAGAGAACGTAGGAGGACATGAAGCTTACTCATTCACTGATGGATTCTCAGGCTACCATCAGATCAAGATAGCACAGGAAGATAGATACAAGACCAAGTTTGTGACAAAATGGGGATCTTACCAATACACAGTCATGCCATTTGGATTGAAGAATGCACCAGCAATATTTTCCAGAGTAGTCATTGTTGCGTTTAAGGAATTCATCCACCAATTTCTCGAAGTATACCTGGATGATTAGACAGTCTACAGTTTGTTGAAAGACCATGTAGAAGTCTTACGGTTGATGTTATAAAGATGCAGACAGTGTCAGATATCATTGAACATAAAGAAATGCATATTTGGAACACGATTTGGGATACTATTGGGCCACATAGTATGAAAACAAGGTTTACTATTAGATCCTGCAAAGATCACAGTAATTGTTAACTTACCACCACCAAAACAAAATTGTCAACTAAGAGCGATGTTGGGACACACAGGATACTATAGGAAATTTATCAAAGGATATGCGCAGATTACTGCACCAATGGAAAATATGTTAAGAAAAGATACAAAGTTTCAGTGGATTAATGAGTGCCAACACGGTCTGGATACCTTGAAGGAAAGGATGGTCACTACACCGATATTAGTATTTCCAGACTAGGATAAGACATTCCACGTCCATGTAGACACATTATCCATAGCACTTGGAGCTATCTTGGCGCAGCCAGGAGCGGGAGACTTGGATCACCCGATAGCATTTGCAAGCAGAAAGTTATCAGACTCTGAACAAAACTATAACACAACAGAAAGAGAAGGTCTAGCGATGGTCTATGCACTACAAAAGTTCAGACATTACTTACTGTGAAAACATTTTAATATGTTCACAGATCACTCAGCCCTAAAATACCAAGTCAATGAGCCAGTGTTGGGGGCGAGAATCTATCGTTGGTTACTACTATTTCAAGAATTTGACTTTGAAGTAATAGTCAACCCAGGAAAATTAAATGTAAGAACTGACCACCTATCAAGAGTCACCAATGGAGAAGAACCTACGAACTTAGAAGACAACTTTATGGATGCACAGTTATTCTCAGTACACATTGTTGATGAACACTTCACAGATATCATTCAGTACTTGAGTACAAGTACTGCGTTGCAAGAATATAGCACTGCGTAGAAGAAAAACCTGGTAGTCTGCGTTGTCGACTATCAACTGATTGCAGGACACCTATATAAAATGGGCGCAGATGCATGCTAGAGCATGAAAGACAAAGATTTTTAGTAGAAGCCCACAAGGGAATAGCAGGAGGGCATTACGCAGGTAAAGCTACCACACAGAAGGTATTGCATGCAATACTCTGGTGGCCAACGATTCACATAGAATTGAAGGAGTATTGTCAAAGATGTGATGTATGTCAAAGGATAGGCAAACACAACAGAAGGGATGAGATTCCATTGTGACCACAAGTAACATTACAGGCTTTCGATAAGTGGGCAATAGACTGCGTGGGACCAATCAACCCACCAACAAAAATAACAGGAGCAAGGTACATTATCACCGCAACGGAGTACTTTACAAGATGGACGGAAGTCGCACCAGTGAAGGATTGCAGTGCATAAATTGTAGTGCATTTTTTATTTGAGCAAGTGATCACTAGATTTGGATGCCCAAGAGTTTTGATGAGCGACCAAGGCATGCACTTCATAAACAACACCATCAATGCTATGACTGAAGAGTTTTAAGTCCACCACTAGAAGAGTACACCATACCACCCACGGGCAAATGGTACAATGGAAGCATTCAACAAAATTCTGGAGAACGCACTGACAAAGATCTGTAACGTCAACAGGGAAGACTGGGACCTTAAAGTACCAGCAATATTATGGGCTTACAGGACTATGTGCAAAAAATTGACAGGGCACACGCCATTTAAATTGGTTTATGGCCAGGAAGTAGTAGTGCCATTAGAATTTTTATCACCAAGCTTGTGCGTAGCAGCCATCACACAAATGACAGAATGAGGCGCAGTACAGGAGAGACTAAATCAGTTGATGACTATGGAGGAAGATCAGATCTTAGCATGATTCCACCAACAAGTTCAGAAAGCAAGAGACAAAGCTTGCCATGATAGACACATCAAGAAGAAAACGTTCAAGGAAGGAGATCTAGTACTGATGTATGACAGTAAATCATTTCAGCACCCAAGAAAGCTCATAATGCATTGGTTAGGACCGTATGAAGTAAAATCTGTCACAGATGGAGGATTTGTATATTTGAGAGACTTATCAGGCGTAGAACTCAGAGGGATGATCAACGAGAGCTAATTGAAGCTGTACAAGGACAGTCGACCATCCTCCGCATAGTAAAAAAAAAAATCGAAAAAGCACTACAAGGAAAGAACCAAAGAGGGCGCAATGCGCCAGAGGTAGAAAGGCTACACGAATTCAGAAACACAAATTCAGTGAGAATGACAACGGTCACATACAAAGGGAAACAAGCAGGAAAAGGAAAGTTGGCAAAAGCAGGACAACATGATGGCACTAGGCGGAATTAAAGGATGACAAGGACCGATGGGATGCCACATTAATCACGCCAATAAAGGAGGACAAGGCAGAGTAATGGAAAGTATGAAACCACCGGAGGTGAACCCGTAATTAAGGTGCATTAAACCCATAATCAAGGAAGCATCCTCGACAAGCTTCATGGGAAATCCATACAACACATGGATGCAGGAGCCAATAATCTATTCGCGAAAAGAGAACAAACATAGAACAACAAAAGCTAAAGAGCATAGTGTGACTTCATAGAGATCACAGAGGTCATTCGAATCCAGTAGACATTTGACATTCAGTGCCATGGCACCACCCAAGCAAGTAGAAGCAAGCCAAACTGCTAGGAAAACAAGAGTTCAAACCAGGTCACAAGGACAGGTGGAAGAAGGTGAACAGTAATTGTTGGAGATCATCAATGTCGATGAAATCCCATCTCCAGACACAACACCAGTGAACCCTACACCTACACTGGAATAAATCCAACAGCCAGCACCAAAGGGCATGAATAAGGAGATACCAGCAGAAGTACAGGAGCTGCAGAAACAAGAAGCAGAAACCCTAAAGGAGGTGCAACCGGAGAATGTCGAAGCAGCTCCAAGAGTTAATAGAATGGTGTTGAATCCAACAACAACATTTGAGCTAGATGAGTCTCAAACGACCATCTCAGACCACCCAGCAGAGGGGACGGTTCAAGATGTCTCAGCTTGGTCGGAATGGTATAATGAGGAACAACCGAAAGTTGTTGGAACTTCAAGCCAGCCACCACCGTCAAAGAAAGATAAGATACAGATACCCAGGTCGCCTCGCAAGAAACCTGCAGCAGAAATCATTCTACCGCACATACCAGAGGGGGTATAGGTAGGACCAGATCTATTGGGATACATAGGGAAGCTCAAATACTCTGACCACGATGTAGCAGACGAAGACAAGTTTCCAAAACTTGCGAAGAGCGTATTCTTACATAGTACGGGCACAAATCTGGTTGGAGAACCAATTAATCAGCCACTCTAGTGGGCAACCGGGTTGGAGAAAACAAGAATTTTAGGTCTGTTGGATCTACCACATTTTGGCAGAGGTCAGCACACAACCACATGTGTCAAACAATTGTTAGCAGTTACGTATGGTGGGGACATCTGGTTGGATAAGCTTGTCTAAATGGACGTTGAGCTTATCGCAAATATAACAGGGTTACCAATTCGGGGTATGGATCCCGCGTAGTTTCTGGATGACAAAGCCAGGGAGAAAACACTAGTCGAAGAGATGAAGAAGAAGTATGGCACCGATAGAGGGACAAGAGGGATCATCATCAAGAGGATCAATGATGTCGCGACACAGTTGGGCGCGAAAATCTTAGCCTGCAAGCTGTTAAGAAAATGTCGCAGGGAAGAAGTCTGAGCTAGAGTTGTTGTAGTTGTAGCTCAGTGCACATAATCTAAGATGCAAGGATGACTGCAAGGATGTGCATGATCTAGGAACAAAGTTTCATTATTCATGGTTGATCACATTAATAGCCTTTATGGGCTGAAGGGAACCAAGGTACGTAATTTTTTGTTCCAGACCCAAACCGAATCAAGGAGCGAGATATTTTTTGCTTAGAGCCAGGCCAGAGGCTAGGAGAAAAAAGGCGAATGGGGCCATATTTGAATGATACCTACGTGACCTACAAGAATCCATCTCCAAGATGTGGAGGATCACACCAGATGTTGTCGCACGATATGGGGCCATTGCCAACTTTAGGGCCACACGACATACAATGTGGACACAGGCGCGGAAGGATCCTGATAAGTAGTGGCTACAGATGCATTAATGTATCACAGAGGGTGACATCGACATGGTCATCAGCGAATGGGTCGATGAATGGAGGATCCCATCCATCACCTAGGAAGTGCCAGAAAGAGCAGTAGAAGAAGAGGCAGAGCAGGGAGAAACGCAACCTCCAAAAATCCAAGTGCCCAAGAGACAAAGAACAGGCCAGGGAAAGACAACACAGACAGACGAAGGGCCAACGAAGATAGGGACCTAGAAGGGAAAAAAGGAGAATACACAACCGACCAAAGAAAATCATAAACAGGCTGAGGGTGCGCAAAAGACCGCAGCAAGTCCCAACACACAGGAACCGGGGGGGACTAAGAGGCCAACTACACATATAGGAGGCACGTAGAAGAAAATGAAGGCACAAAAACCACCTCCAGAATATACGATCACAGAGGATGATGGGGAAATGATCTCCCGAATGGTCCAAGATTGTCTATCCGAGGACTTTGACCACGTTGCACATCACAAAGATAGGATTCAACAGGAGTTGGCAGACATGTGATAGCTCCTCAAGCAAATTAGGGAAGGGCAGTCAGCAAGCACAAGGGGAACAAAACCATCAGCACCACAGACAGAGGAAAGAGTGTAAGAAGAAGAATGAGATTCAGTCCAGGCAATATTGCAGCCACATGTAACATTCCACATCACCCCTAGTATGTTGTGCATGGAAGAAATTGTGGAGTAGACACCATTGAAGGACTTAAGCCAAATCCAACTAGTGTTGACAAGGATACCAGTCGGGGCACTACATAGGTTGTTAGTTAGCGTGAATCATGAGGTACAGTCTCGAGCACGCAAGGACTTAACCAAATTGAAGTAGGCAAGAAAGAAATGGGACACGTTGGAAATAGTCTATGAGCAGGCTAAATATGAGACCCAGGAGGAAAGGGAGTGCATAAAGGGATTGGAGCAGAAAGTGGCAGGAACTTATGAGAAGATTCCACAGGCCACGTAGAGAGAGGAAATCACAGTAGCAGAAAATATTGATTAGATTGCACAGGCAATTGATCAATACCAGAAGGAGATAGAGAATATTCGAGAACAACTCACACCAACTACTCCACCAGCAGTGAAGGAGCAAAGGAAGCAGGAAGCAACAGCACAGCTGCAGGAGATAAAACAACAGGTCAACATTGCAACTGACTTGATTGATAAAGCAACACAACTTTGGACTAGACTAGAGGAGGATCGACAGGTCCAAAAGTGGGACAAGGAAGAGGAAAGGATCAACGCAGTGATCCAAGAGCTCAAGAAGAAGTAGAAGACAATACCAATCACAGAACACATCAAAGGGACGCAAGACATGAAGAAATTGCAGGCAGAGCTAATTACTACGCAAACCCAAAAACAGGAGCGGAAGGCTCAAATGGAACTGCTGCAAGAGCAGGTGGCAGAAATATTGGCACAGGCAGAAGAAGCCCAGACACAAATAGCATAGACCCAAGCARAGTGTGTGGAATTGATCAACGACGAAATTGCGGTCCAGACAGTGGACACACTCAAGGAAAAGAYTGTGCAGGTGCARACACAGACAACAGAGCTCAAGGAAAAGTTCCRGGCGATCACCAAGGAGATCGAGGAAGCACACAAAGGTTAGGTGGCTCAGGATGAGCCACATGTCAGTGTTGGGGGCCTATTGGAGGCAGGCCAAAGACCAAAGGCCAAAGCGGAAAAGCAAGGCGTTTTTGGGGAAAAAAAGCATGCATGAGGAAAGCGACAGCTGGAAGGAAGCACAGCACGCATGCATGCAAGGAAGGCAACAGCTGGAAGGAAGAACACAACATGCACACATTGGAGGAAGACCTAACGACGTTAGGGTTAGGGTTTTGGTAAGGTATTTTAAACGGTTGAAGATCCTGAAATGTATAAATATAGATGCTTAGGTATTATAACGGGTTGGCTTCGGAGTATTATTAGGTTATTGTAGTTATGCATGAGTTGATGTGATATGTAATGTTTTTTTGTAAGACCTATTTTGTATAAGTTGTTGAGCTAAGAGAGGGGGGAAGAGGTAGATATTGAGGGTTAGGTTGCAGGCTATGGAGCCTGGTGTGATCTAGTCCGCCTCATATAGATCTTCCCCGATGGAGAAGACTTGTTAGCGCGCGACGCTATAGATGCGGAAATACCATAATAAAAGAGCCAAGAGCCAAATCTTTGTGGACGTAGCCCAGGAGGGGGTGAACCACAGTAACATCTGTGTTATGAGATGAATGCATGCATATCTTTCTGTCTTCAGCAGTTATTATTAAGTTGAATGAATGAGTTATTATATTGCGTGGTTAAATGTTGTTTCGATATTGAGGGAATAAGATGTTAGGTTTACTACATAGGCATGAATAGAAGTATGTTGCAGTTACAAGCTATAATAGATGGTTCAATGGTTAGCTCTCATATCTCATACTCAATCCTAGGCTGTAAACACATGAGTCTTACAACCACCCATTAAATATATCTCGGGTGAGATTGCGCAGTGCATTTTGTGTGTTGTGTTGCCTTCTGGTTTACCAGCAGGGTCGATATTTTTAGAGGCTTTGTTGGAAACTCGACAGACATGAATCCTGGGTTAAAAACTCAGACAATATAGAATATTATTAACCAACAAAGACCCACTATGGTAGTTAGATATAATAAATGTAAGAGGAATTACTAGAAGGTTCTACTTCTTGAAGGTTCCTCCTCTAGAATGATCTTAGGTTGTTGGTAGCACTATATAAAAGGGTTAAATTAATGTAATGGGATATGAAGAAAAGTATTGTATTGTGAGCGGTATCTCAATAGGAGGATGCACCCTCGAAGAGGCAAGTGAACATGAGAGGATCTCTTCCATAATAGGATCCATTGTATGGTGTTGTCCTACCTCAAGGGTTTTCTTATAATAAAAGTGTGGTTCTTCTATATTTCTCTGTAAATCTATTCATATATTTCTGTATTCAGTCTTTGCTACTTAACAATTGGTATCAGAGCACTTTCCTTGGCAAGAAGTATGGGCATTTTTTTCTTTTTTTTTTGCAGATTTTTTCAGAGAAGAAAAAGAGGGACGCAACATTCCGAAAAATTTATGTATATTTATATGTAAAATTTTTAGAAACAAGTTGTATATTTGAGTTCCTCTCAGAAAAACACCCAATTTAAAAAACAAATCGTCTGAAACGGAGTCTGGAAAGTCAAGATATCGACATTTTAAAATCTGCAATTTTTCAGGGTTTTTTCCACTGATGACGACACGGTTTTTTTTTTCTATAGCACTTGGAGGCCGAATTTGCTAAAACAAATTACAGATCTGAGTTCCTCTTTCCAAAACAGTTGATTTAAAAAAAAAAAATCACCCAAATCGGAGCTCC
>SNQJ01S0010394.1:47502-64658 GCA_010110895.2 Picea sitchensis | reverse complement strand
ATAAATGTAAGAGGACTTCTTAGAAGGTTCTACTTCTAGAAGATTCCTCCTCTAGAATGTTCTTAGGTGATGGTAGCACTATATAAAGGGGTTCAAGCAATGTAATGGGAGATGAAGAGAAGTATTTTATTTGGAGTGGTATCTCAATAGGAGGAATCCCCCTCGAAGAGACAAGTGAACATCAGAGGATCCCTTCCATAATAGGATCCATTGTATGGTGTTGCCCTACCCTAAGGGTTTGATAGTAATCAAAGAGATTTTGCATATTGTTCTTCTATATCTATTGTGGTGATTTTGTATTCAGATATATTTGGATATATTGAGATATTTATGTATTCAATTCTTTGATTCTTAACAATTGGTATCAGAGCACTTTCCTTGGCCAAAGAAGGGAAGAATTTTTTGCTCTTTTTTGCAAAACAATTCTAGGGAAGAAAAAGAGAGCAGTGCACTTCAGGTTCATATATGAAACTTTCTTTATAGAATTTGGCCAAACAGAATGGATATTTGAATTCCTCTCAGAAAAATACCCAATTTAAAAAAAAAATGGCCGAAACGGAGTCCGGGAAGTAAAGTTATGAACATTTTAAATTCAACGGTTTTTCAAGGTTTTTCCGAAAAAATCACGATTTTCTGCAATGATTTATTTTTAAAACCCTTGTTCTATTTTTGGGGTTTTTCATAGAAAGATGTTTTTTATTGGAAAAGATGATGGCCCTAATATTGAATAATTCATAAAATACTTGAAGTTATTTTCAAAATAGGATTGGAAACATTGGGTATCTTGTTATTTAAAAGATGATGTAGCCATTTGGTGGCAAACACATAGATATAGCCAATTGATGGCACTTTCTGATGAAGCACTTGAAAATTTTCTTTTTAGATAAATGGTCTCATGCTGCTAAGGGGAGAAACAAGAGTTTATTTTCAGGTGACAAATCTATATTACAGGTTCATGGTTGTATTCTCAAAGAAAATGTCATTATTTATATTAACCCTAGTTACCAACAAAATTTTATCAATGTTCAGTTGGTTAATAGATTGCAAATTCCTACCAAGAATATACAAAGCACACAAGTTGAGGGTAAAAATGTTCAAATTATTAAAGATTTGAAGGTTGGTATGGATAAATATGTGTTGCATTCATATTTTTATGTTATGGATATGGATGAAGTGGATATTGTTTTGGGATATCCTTGGATAGAATCAGTGGGTACCATTAATATTAATGTGCAAAAGAAGTTTTTGAAGTTGTGGTGCAAGAAAAAGAAAATCACAGTGCAGGATGTGTCTCTGAGTAAGAAATATGGGCCCATGGAAGCTAGCAAAAAAGTTATTACCGAGTCTGAAGTTGAATCTGAGGTAGAGTCTACAGAAGGAGATGATGCAAAACTATAAGAAGGACATAATCAAGAAGCTAAGGAGGTCATTGACTCAAAGGCACAAAGTGTTGCATATTTGAAGAAAAAAGAAAAGATTTCTACAGTTATTGTATATTGTCATCCACATCATATAGAGACACAATATTCATCAAGGCAAGGGTGTGTGCATCAACACATTTATGCACCAACAGGGCACCAGACAAGAAACCGATCAAGCGGTGCATGGAGGACTACCGACACTACGGGAGGAGCTAAAGCTACAGAAACAATTCCATGGAAACCCCAACATGATGCAGAGCAAGATCAGGGTGGCAAGGCAACAAATGAACATCATGTTCGACTTCCATTGGGATGGATGGATGGTCGTACTTGGTACCAGCTGGCTACATTGCTTAGTCGGTCATATTGTATGGTTTCTTCTCATGTTTCGAGGATGAAACATGTGAAGGGGGATGGAATGTAGTATACCTAGGGAGGTACCCAATGAGAATGTGGTTATGTATTATTAGTGGAAGTCATTTAATATATGAGAATGTGGGAATTCAATGTAAGGTGGACTAGGTCCACTATATTAATAAAGGCCCACTATGGTAGTTAAATGTAATAAATGTGATAAGGCTCTCTAGAAGGTTCTTAGGAGATATAGAGAGCTATATAAAGAAGTGTAAGCAATGTAATGAAACATAGTGAAGAATATTGTGATTGTACAAGCAAGGATTGCTTGAGGAGTTTTATCCTTCCATAAGGATTAATATATGGTGTTACCCTACCTCAAGGGTTTTGTCTACAACTTGTGTTCATGTTATGGTGAATGTTTTGGATGATTCTTGATGATATTGTGGATCTATTCTTAATTTATTAAACCCTTGTTCTATTTTTTAGGTTTTTTCGTGACGACGACGAGACTGTAGAGTTCATAACTTTTCATAGGGTGCTCAGATGGTTATTTCCTCTCAAACCCTCAAAGATATTCTACAGATGACTAGAGCATTGAAAGCCCAATTATTTGACACATTGTATGGCACGATGCATGAAAGATTACATGACCTTGCAGATGGACTCAATGATAGTTTTCGTAGTATTCAAGATTCATTGGATAGCATGCAAGAGAGATTTCTTATGGCAGACATCAAGGATGAATATAATCAAGAAATATATGTTTGGTATGATTTTGAGGCTGATTGTGATGATTGGTATATGGATAGTTGTCATTTATGGGATGACAACCAATTCCATATTTTATTTGATGACTCTACTCCACCTTCTATAGAGCACATCAATGTGACACATCAGGAGCTAGTTATGATTACCAGTGTTCAACCTACATATTCTACAACGGTATTGTTCCTTCCAGATTCATCTTTGACCCTTTCTCACTATGTGGATGGATATTCTTATTTGGATCCACATGATAGGTGTCAGTATTGGGAGCATCATTTTCAGTTGGATATGGGGTTTCAGTATCTTCTGTGTGGCGTTCACATGAGCAATTGAACATCGGACCCTAGTTTACAATGGCAGTTGGACTACTTTAGCATGGTAGCTTCCATTTCTCAATGGGATTCTCTAGTCTACTTCAGCACTATGGTCCACACTTATCCATGGGACCCTGGTATATGGTTGTACATCAAGCGTTGAGGACAACACTTTCATAAGAGGGATGGAATGCTAGGTAGCTAGAGAGGTAGTGGGGGGGGCAAAGGGCCCATAGTGATAATAGTGGAGACCATTCAATGTAAGGTGGACTAGGTCCACTATATTATTAAATAAGTCCCACTCTTGTAGTTATATATAATAAATGGGCAGTTAGATATAATAAATGTAAGAGCACTTCTTAAAAGGTTCTAATTCTAGAAGATTCCTCCTCTAAAATGTTCTTAGGTGATGATAGCACTATATAAAGGGGTTCAAGCAATGTAATGGGAGATGAAGAGAAGTATTGTATTTGGAGCGGTAGCTCAATAGGAGGAAGGCCCCTTGAAGAGGCAAGTGAACATGAGAGGATCCCTTCCATAATAGGATCCACTGTATGGTGTTTCCCTACCCTAAGGGTTTGACAGTAATAAAAGAGATTTTGCATATTGTTCTTCTATATCTATTGTGGTGCTTTTGTATTCAGATATCTTTGGATCTATTGAGATATTTATGTATTTATTTCTTTGGTTCTTAACAGACAGTGCATGCGATACTTAACAAGGTGCATACGTCACTTTGCGACACTTAGGATGAGAAACCCAAGTGTGACATTTTGGTGTGCAACAAAGGTCCATTTACGAGAAAAGTTCCCTTAGGTTGTGTGGCAACGAGATTGGATTGCCTATCAACATCCTTGTTATTTTCTCTCAAGACATGAAAGAATTCAATGGTCTTGAGGGTCTTAATTTCTTATTGAATTCTGATTATGATAGATCGGAGATGAAGGTTTTTTGGAAGAGTATTGATACTTTCATGTGAGATGATAAGTTTAGAATCTCATATCACTGTGAGATTCAATATGCCTTTATATTTTTCCAGAATCATACCCTGAAGAAGTGCACAAGCTTCAAATTGATTTTAGATGAATGCCCTATGCTCCAAGCGAAGACTAAGTCTAGTTGTCCTCTTGGGTTGAACAACACCCCTCCCACACCTTCCACCTAAGGGTTTCCTTTGGATGATCCATCAAAACTGAGAATGTGGTTGTTTCGAGAGATTTTCCATTGGAGGAATTCTAAGGAAGATAGGTGCAACTGCGAATAAAGAAGTTTCAAGGGGTAAGTCGCTTCAGAATATTGAAGAGCAAATTGATAGACCCAAACTTTTTCTCTACTGTCTAGAAATTGCAAGGAGTTGGAAGCTTGCTTCTATTGGTTGAAGTGTTTTAAAAGAAGGCTGATAGATTTATTTGCGACTGAGGGTGGAGTGGTTTTATCTTGAGAAAAAATTTCTTTGTTTCGGGCAAGCAAGATTTTCTAACAAATGTATTTAGGTAGCGCCATCCACAATCTTTGGAAGTTAGACTTTTGATGAAAGGATCCTCTGTACTAGGAGTGCCACTTGTTGAATAGTTTTCATATAGATGAAAGCCAATTGACCTAGGGATAAAGATCTTGAAGAGTTGCCTACCACACAGAACGAGAGAAGGGACATTCTAAAAAGAGGTGAGCAATTGATTCAAGTGATTTTTTACAGAGGGCACACTTGAAAGGGCCATGAAATCCTCTTTTGAAAATATTTTCTTCCATTAAGATCTTTCCATGAGCAAGAGTCTAACATAAAATGTTCATTTTAGGAAGTCCATCCTTGTTCCAAATTTGATTCCAGCAAGGCGAGGAGGGAGGGAGTTGGAATTGATCAAGCAAGAAGTTAAATCCTTTCTTCATTGAGTAGTCCTGCAATCCCTGACCTTTGGAATCTTTGATTGAAAAAAGGGTTGGGGTGCAACCTTTAAGTCGAGAGATGAGAATACGAGAGGGAGCTTGTAATGGGGGAGAAGGAGAGCCCAAATCCCATCCCAACCAATAACTTGTGGATCTGTTCCATGAAGAAATGTCGAACAAGGATGATTTCCCCTAATTTTGAAGCCATGAAAGCAGGGGGAGACTGTTGGTATTGTGACTAAGAGGAGGCAGCCCCATTATGTTGTATGACTAAAGACGAATATTATTGTCGTTCCTTGGGACCCAAGTTAGCCGATTTTTTATAAGCGGTATGGAGACTTTTAAAAGCTTCCAGATCTGAGAGCCTCCGAGGATCTAAGGGTTTGATTCTAAACATCTGAGTCTCTCACCTGAAAAGTATTTAAGGACGATTACTTTCTTCCACCAGTCATTTTTGCATGTAACCAATCTCCAAAGAATTTTGGCACCCAAAGCTATATTAGAGATGGAAGGATCTTTAATTCCAAGGCCACTACATTCTCTTGGAGCTACCACTACATTCTCTTGGAGCTCTGACTATGTTCCAGTTGACTAGATGAAACCTTTTGGGGTTGGTTTAACCTCCCTGCTAGAGAAATCTTCGAAGTTCCTGAGCTATTGCGGATTTTATCCTACAAGGGGCCAACATAGAAGAGAATTGAAAGTTTGGGAGGGCAAAAAAGTGTTGGGTATGTGTTATATTTTTTGCATGACTAGCTCTAGTGTCTTCTACATTATGTCAGGAATGCAAGGGGGGCAGTGCCCCCGAGAAAAAAAAATTGCCTCATTTTTTGTGTCACCTCGATTTTTGTGTCCATTGTTGGGCGGTTTTTCAGCACATGGTTTTTTGCCATTGGTTTTCTATTTATGGTTAAGGAATTAGAGTTGTTGACTAATCCAGGTCATTGGTTTAGGGTTTTGGATGTCGCTGGCTCCTATATGTATATTGTATTGTAAACAATGTATGATATGAATGAATATAGAATATGTTGGTTTTCCCGGTTTAGGTTTCCAGGGGAAAAATCTCTGTGTAATGTGTGTATTTGTCATTGTATATTTTCTCTTCTTTTATTGAAATTATGTTTGCAGTAAATATTGTACAAGGTTAAAATCTACAAAAAGGATCGATTTAATGAGCACTACTCTCCCAATTGGGTTCAGCCATAAAAAGCCCCACTGATGAAATTTGTCTTTATTTTGTCCAGAATTTTATTCCAAGAGGCAGAAGGAAGGGCTTTTAGGAAAATTAGAATGCCTAAATTTTTGAAATATTTCTAGTTCTCAGCAAAGGGGAAGTTTAAAATACTTGTTATGGACATCAATGTTCTTGATTGAGTGTTCCAAGCATAAATCTGGCTTTTCCCTTCGTTGATAAGACCTCCTAAAGCTAATGTGTAATCGTCCATGATATTTTTTAATATTCTTGCTAAAATTGAGGAGGCGCCTCCCAGAAGAATTGTATCATCAACAAATTGAGAATTATTAATTCTCTTGACCCCTTGAACTATTTTAATGTGAGGAATGGTTGTTTGTCCTTTTTCTTTATCTAGTCTTTTGTTGATCACTTATTCCATTAAGATGTATAAGATGGGGGAGAAAGGACAACTCTGCCTCAATCCTCGAGTAATTTTGAAAAAGGAAGTTGGCCTACCGTTCACTAGGGGGGCCATCCATGGGCAATGAATACAAGCAACAACCTAATAGAGGAAAAATTCATTGAAGCCAAACCTAGTTAAGACCACCAATAGAAAGTTATGTCTAACTCTGTCAAAGGCATTAGCCATATCGATTTTGATGGCCATTCCCTGTTCCCCCCTATGTTGACTGGAGTAAATTTCTTCTTGCACCAGAAGAATGTTGTCAATATTTTGTCTTTTTTCTACAAAGCCACCTTGGTTGGGGGAGATAAGAGAAGGGAGAAGAGGTTTGAGTCTATTGGCTATGATTTTTGAGATGATTTTATAGGGGACATTGCATAGGGAAATGGGGCGGAATCTAGAGAAGGAGGAGGGGTTAAATTCTTTGGGAATGAGGGTCGGGAAAGTGGAGTTGGTGTTCCCTCCAATCCTTGTCGATTTCTGAACATATTGAATCATTCTGAGGAGGTTGTTTTTCATGATGAACCAACATTTTTTATAAAATTGGGCTAAGAAACCATACATCCTGGGATCTTTGTCTGGATTCATACTCTTAACCACACCCCAAACCTCGACTTTTGAGATGGGTTTACAAAATTGGGCATAATCTTTAGGGATGAATAAAGGGGGGATTTCTTCCAGCATGCTCTCAAAGAGTCTAGATTGATGTTAAGATCCACCTTGTACAGATTTGCAAAATGCCAGAAGGTTGTTTCCTTGATCTGTTTGAAATCAATGATTGTTGGTCCTTGACCAAGTTTTGGAGATCCTTGGTCATGTTTGACCTCTTTTTGGGACTTCGACAAGCTGGTCGAAGGCAGAGCGCAAGTCGAAGCGGAGATCGCGGGATCTCAACCCCTTTTTAGGGTAGTTTTTGGGATTATGGTTTATGTAACGGGTATGGGATGTCGACTCATGGGTTTACTTATCTTTAGGCCCATTTTGTAATGTATAAATAGATAGCTAGGCGATGTAAGAAGGGGAGAAGATGCTAAGTGTTAGAGTTCTATCTATGTGATTGCAAAGGCTTTGTGCATAGTGTATGTTGAGACTTGCAGAGTTAAGTGCAAGTGATTGTAAGAAGGCTTTGTGCTTAAACCTATCTCGGGGAAGGAGGATCTGGCGAGGTGCGCGTAGATATCATGTCCTGTGCGAAGTGGGTTCCTATGGCTCCGTGCTTGTAGAAGATTGAGAGGAGATAATAAAGAAGAGAAGATTTGGTGGGCGTAGCCCCACATTAGGGTGAACTACGTATATCATGTGTTATGGTTGCTTTGTGTATTATGGTTGTATGTTAGTGATGTATGCTTAGTGAGGATATCTTTATGTATGATGCATCTGGTATAATAACTTAGTGCTTGGTAAAGTGAATGAATGTTAGATCTGATCTATATCTCCATGCTAAGTGCTTGAATGTGTTAGATCTTGTTGAATATTGCGTTGCTCTGTAATTAGGGTTTGGATCTTCGATGTGAATAAGGGTTAAATACTGATGAATATTAACTGCTAAGTGTTTGTTAGAGTGGTGTAATCAAAGATCTATGTCCCAGCTAGGTTGCAGACATTTGAGTCCTGCAACCACCCCTGCCTCTACCTCGGGTGAGACTTCATTTGCTTCGCAGGTGTTGCCGAAAGGGCCAGTAGTTAGGGTTTTGTTGGTGCATTGTTGAAGCGTTGAACCTTGGGTCTTCCCCTGTGCCAACAAATGGTTCCGTTGTTGGGACCTGAAACTGTGATTGCTAGGAACTGAGGAAAAGAAAGATTTGTGTGTAGATCTGTTGCTTTAGTGCGCAGTATTCTACTTGACTTATGAAGCTCTATGCTAAGAAGAAAAGTCTGATCTGAAGAAAAGAGGTAAGACCTTGAAGCTTTGTGCTATGAGAAAGGTAAGATAAGTGAAAATTTTTGTTTTGAAATAATGAATCTAGATATGTTTGATAAATTTTGTCCTAGTTTGAAAACTAGGGCACAATTAGAAGAAAGAAGATTTGATACGAATAGATCTGATAGAAATAATGAAAGGTATGTTATCCCTATGCATAAAAAGAATGTTTGGACTAACAAATGGATGAAAGATCCTAGAAAGAATTTTTTCCAGGTTAGTTGTTGTGATCCCAGTGCGCAGTACAAAAAAGGTTGGGGATCATTTAAGAGAAAGATAGGATTAACCCTTTGTTACAGTTGCAGAAGACCAGGACATCTTGTTAAGGAATGCCCTGGTAGAAGACCTAGTTGTCTTTGTTGTAAAGTTATGGACCATGAAGTTTTGAATTGTCCTAGAATGATTTCTAAAGTTGAAAAGATGAATATGAAACAAGAAAACTATGAGACATGCCAAGAAACTAAGGATATGATAGAACCCCAGAAAGAATCGGAGATTGTATTACTACAGATGAAAGAAACCTTGAATGACCACAGAAATATCAACTTAACAGAGGTCTTAAAAGAGAAAAAATGCATAGAAACAAGAATATGAGACTTTGACATAGACCGTGTCCTGGATGAGGAAACACAGGTGAATATCACGACGGAAAGAACTTGAGAAATTTTGGGAAAACCTGTTATGGTTCCTTCATTAGGAGGAATAGGATTATTTAGAGGAAAGTTGATAACCCTATGTGGAAGACTTACCCAGATATCTATGAGTGCTCATGGCACTTCGACAAAAGAAGAATTCGAGATCGTTAAGTTTGTTGAGAACATCGCCCCATTTGCTATCTTGCTAGGAAAAACCTGGATTGAGAAAGATTAGATACGAAGGAAACAAGAAGAGGAGGATCTAGAACAGAAAAAGCAAGAACTAAGAGATTTCATGGCTAGGAGGATAGCGCACTTAATGGAATAACAAGAGAACTAGTTGAAGCTACTAAAGACCAAAGATATGGATGTCGAAGTTGAAAGGACACAGGAAGACTAGAGACACCTGTCTGTACAAGAGAGTAGAGCACCTACCCCAGAAAGAGAAGAAGTACTTCTTCTCTTTCTGCCAATGAGGTTGGGATCGGACAATGTTGCCTAGTCGACTGGTATAAGGAACTTTGCGGGCCATTCCTTAGTGATTTCTTCCAGGTCCTCCTCTGTGAGCTTGTAGTAGTACTGAAGCTCTTCTTTACTTTCGTCTACGTGCACAATAATATAAGTAAAATGCCTATCTGTGCATAACTTCATAAGGGGCCTGAACCTGTCTAGGGTGTTCGATGTCATACTATGGAAAGACTCAATATCCCTCTTCAGCTGTAGGTAGTAGGTATGAAATACTGTGTTCGACTGCCATTGTTTCCCCATATCTCTCAAATACCAAAGCGTGGTGAACTTCGCAACTAGTGGCTCGAACGGCTCAATGTCAAGGAAGGTCGCACCTTCTGGCATCTCCCAAGCAGTGAATGCGATGAGGATCAACAGCCAGCTAAAATGGAACTCATATCCTTGATCCTGAGCTTCGCGACAATCCAGTTCTAACTGATTGACTAGGTAACTGGCCCAGTTCATCTGTAGTCCTTCCATGCATTTTCCTGCGAGGTCAATGAAAAAACATGTGACCTGCGTGGGTCTGTTCTTTCTTACTAGCTTGCCAGTAATCAACTGGAAAGCAAGGCGCACTGCGCCATTCTGAATGGAGGCTACCTTATAGCCGCGCGTCCCTTTATCTACATTGTCGTAGGTGTCTTTGATCTTTTTTGCCAGGGTGCGATCTGCAGCCTTCCCTAGATAAAATTCTTGTGGGTCTAGTCCCTGCATGCTCAATCCGGTGATCCTATGGATCGGAACTGGATCAACGGTGATGTGTCTGTCTAACCATAGACACCCGCCATGGAAGCACGACAGCAGGAGCTTAATGCACGTGTTAACCTCCTGGTGCCTTCCAAAATGTCGTATCTTCATCACGTTCAAGACAGTGGACCTCATGATTTCCATGGTCCACGGCTGGGGGATGATCTTCAACTTCTTCCCTTTGGTCTTGGTCAAATATTTGTGAGGTGCAAGCATGACATAGCTCTTGCGGTCTCCTAGGTTATAGTCACTGATCTTCAAGGTTGGAATCCTCTCTAACTGCGGTCTAACTGCTTGTATTCCCTTCGGAAGGTACGTAGTGATGACTGTGTAGTCGAAGTCCCTCGGGACACTCTCATGACTCACCACACTGGCTAGGGGTGGGACGTAGTCGAGTAGGATGGATGGAAATAGATTCACATTCACCAAGTCATCATGATGCTTGGTTCTTTTCTCGGTCGCAACTCGGGATGGTCCAGATCCACGAGCAGTCGATGGGGAGGCTTTTACTCCTCGCGTCGATGAGGCTTGGATGCCTACGGACATCACCTTCTCGTCCATGAGGTCTATTAGAATATCTTCGACAACTTTTTCGGCTGCGCTAATTTCGTCCAACATGCACACTCGAGATCTGATATCTTAGGTCGGTGAACAATACTCACTATAACATAATGGATGGCGAGGTCTCAATGATCAATGCGCGAAATCAACTAGTTCTCTGTGGGCTCGGATAATCACAATTGGAAAAAGTGCTCTCGGTGCAATGCTCGACGAGATAAATAGATAACACCGTAACAATTTCTTTCAACGGGTCGCAAATCCTTATTCAATGCAATTCCATCCATTATGGTGCGGTCCCAACGGGCCAATGGCGAACTTTTGAGCCATAATTGTTTTCCTAACCGTTCGGGAGCGTCGATTGAATGGTCATATTGCCTCCAACGATCATATTGCTTCGTCATGGCGAAGTGCCAATATGTGTTGTACTGATATTCCAGCGAATTTCGAGTTCTGGAAACCTTTATTCTGCAAAGTATTCTCTGGAACTTCTTGCAATTTTTCTAACTTTGCCCTCTTCTTACTAAGCTTTTTGGCCTTCTTTCCTGTGATCCGAATCACTGGTTTCCTCTTTCCATTATCGTTCTTATCTCGTCTTGGCATGATAAATTTGCATTGTGGAGGGTCTGGTGGTTACTCACGAAGAGTATGATGCACCCAGCAACAGTAGGAAGAAAAAGAAGGAAGATGTACAAGAAATACACAACACATCACAAGAAACTACATCAGATTCACCTAGAGGAGGAGGAGACGACGAAGTGGACAACAAAGAGAAATAAGGGGAAGAATACAAGCAGAAGCAAGGCAAAGTAACACCGCCTAGTAACCCCCTTGAATATGTAGAGACATCCAAGAAAAAAAAGGTTTCTCCCATGAAACCTACGTCGCGGAAGAAGTCCAAAGCAAGTAAGTCGAAGCTACAGACTGTACTCACGATTGATGACTTCGACTTCATTATCACAGCTGTATCAGATGCCTTGGAAGATATTTTGCAAAGAATTGAAGCCAAACAAGAATCCATGTATGATAGAATCGAGACAGAGCTAAGAGGTGTACAACAAGCCCTTCACTCCAGTCACGTAGTGTCCACTACACCCTCGCCACCAGAGGAACCAGAGTTGGGAGATGAGCCTGCCCAACTCCGCAGAATAGCTTATGCGACCAAATCTCGCCTTCGTCGCATGCAGGAAGAAAAGGAACAGGCCACAGTGGCCCTGAAGCAAGCACAAAAGGAAATCATAGAGCAACGTCGAGTTGCACAACAAGAGAAGAACAACCTCCAAACCAAGTTCGAAGAGGATAGAGCACAAATCCGGCAGGAGAAAGAACAACTGCTCGTGGAGCAGGTCAGAGTTAAAGAAGCAGTCAATAGAGAACTTCACTCTGTGATAGGCTTGGAGCAGATGGAAGAATATCTAGTAGTAAATCAAGTCGTGAAACTTGTTGAAGCCATTCAACAACTTCAACTGAGGGTCACCGAACTAGAGCTACAAACAGTGCCAAGCACTCTGCAGGAAATACGAGACCAGAGAGAAGCAACTGCCCGGAGTGAAGTTGAAAGGATCGAAGCATTAGGCGTGGAATGTAAACAACTAAGCAGACGTAGTGCACATACTTATGAGCGCCTTACCGAGGACCGTGAACTAAAAACACTGGGGTCGCAACTCCAGGAAGCAAAGCAGCAAGAAACAACAGTACAAACGCAGTTGAAACTCCTGTTAGCAGTTGAGAGGATGAAAAGATCCTAAGAAAAACACATGACTCAACAATAGGTCCATGCCATACAAAGAAAAGTCATGGAAGTGACTCAAAATCTCCAGCCAATCCAGGATGCAGCTTGCCTACTTTTTGAGGAGATTGAAGGCCGAGGAGTAGAGCTAGAACGAGTAGTCACTTCGGTAGAACAATGCTTAGAAGGACTTGTGAACGAGGCAGTTATTCAAGAATTCGTCGAACAGGAGGCCTTGGTGCAACAGCAGGTCGAAGCAGCTCGAGCCAAGCTCGAGGCTTTTGAGGCAGAGTTACCCAAACCAGAGTGACTCGGGACGAGTCACAGGTGAGTGTTGGGGGCATGTTGGCCTTTGACCAAGTTTTGGAGATCCTTGGTCACATTTGACCTCTTTCTGGGACTTCGACAGGCTGGTCGAAGGCGGGGCGCAAGTCAAAGCGGATATCGCGGGATCTTGACCCCTTTTTAGGGCAGTTTTTGGGATTAGGGATTATGTAATGGGTATGGGATGTCATCCCATGGGTTTACCCATGTTTACACCGATTTTGTAATGTATAAATAGATATCTAGGCGATGTAAGAAAAGGGAGAAGATGTTAAGTTCTAGAGTTCTATCTATGTGATTGCAAAGGTTTTGTGCATAGTGTATGTTGAGACTTGCAGAGCTAAGTGCAAGTGATTGTAAGAAGGCTTTGTTCTTAAACCTAGCTCGAGCAAGGAGGATCTGGCGAGGTGCGCGCATATCTCATGTCCTATGCGGAGTGGGTTCCTGTGGCTCTGTGCTTGTAGAAGATCAAGAGGAGATAATAAAGAAGAGAAGAGTTGGTGGATGTAGCCCCACACTAGGGTGAACCACGTATATCATGTGTTATGGTTGCTTTGTGCATTATGGTTGTATGTTAGTGATGTATTCTTAGTGTCGATATATTTATGTATGATGCACCTGGTATAATAACTTAGTGGTTGGTAAGGTGAATGAATGTTAGATCTGATCTATCTCTCCATGCTAAGTGCTTGAATGTGTTAGATCTTGTTGAATATTGTGTTGCTATGTATTTAGGGTTTGGATCTCCGAATGTGAATAAGGGTTAAATACTAATGAATATTAACTACTAAGTGCTTGTTAGAGTGGTGTAATAATAAATCTGTGTCCCAGCTAGGTTGTAGACATTTGAGTCCTGCAACCACCACTGCCTCTACCTCGGGTGAGACTTCATCTACTTTGCAGGTGTTGTCGAAAGGGTCGGTATTTAGGGTTTTGTTGGTGCGCTATTGAAGCGTTGAACCCGGGGTCTACCCCTGTGCCAACAATGATTCTTTCTCCATTGTCATTGGTGATTTCAGTGACCTTGTTTTTCCAAACCCTTGCTTTGGCTTGGTGATGAAAAAACTTGGTGTTTTTATTGCCAACCTAAAGCCATAGACTTTTGGATTTCAACCTCCATTATTCCTCTTCTATTTTTTGGACTTTCCAAAAAGAATGGATGGTATGTTTTTCTTCTTCTAGAATATCTTGAGTCATTTGTTTTGTTTCTAGTTTCCCCCTGCTTTCTTCCATTTTTTTTGATAAAATGGATCTTTCTACCTCTAAGTTATTGAACTAGCTTTGGCCCACTCTTTGAGAGCTTCTTTGGTGAGATTTAATTTTTTTTCTCATATTTCAATGGGGGATCTTCTAATCCACTCATTTCAAGAATAGGAAATGATGGCCAGGGAAGACGGGTGAGAGAGCCAAAGAGGGTTAAAGCGGGAGGGGATGGGGCCGAAGTCGATGGGGTCATAAAGCATGAGGGAAATAGGATGGTGGTCTGAGCTTGCCTAGGGAAGGATGAATGAGGAAGGAATGAAAGAGTTTTCAAGGAGGGAATTGTTAAGAGAAATCTATCTAGCTTGACTGTTATATAACTTGGACCTGATCTTTTGTTAGACCAAGTGTACTTTCCTTTCAAGGGTTTAATGTCCAACAAATCCAAATGGGAAATGAAATCTTCCATAAGTTCTCTATTTGGGTCACAAACTAAGTTACCACCTACCTTTTCTTTGGTTCTAAGGGTGGTGTTGAAATCTCCTACAACTATGAGATTATGGTTTCAGATTTTGATGGGTAAGTTTATGAGGGAGGTCCAACACATATTTTTTTCTTGAGGAGTGCAAGGCATGTAGACGTTAACGATGGAAAGGGACATACCTGAAGGAAAATGAAAAAGTTGAGTTAAGAGCCAATGCGGAGAATCTTTCCAGCTATCTAACCTGAAAGTATTTGGGTCCCAAATTGTGTAAAGTCCCCCTGATGTTCCATGGGAGTTGATCGACATTACTTTGTTGTTTTTCCAAAAACAATACAACTGTTGAAGGACCTTAGAATCCTTCTTTTTGGTTTCCTGGAGAAGAGGAATATGAGGTTTTTCAGATTCGATTAAACTTCTGATTATGTCCAATTTATTTCTATTCCCCATACCTGTGCAATTCTAGGATATGGCCTTTATCATTTAGAAGATGATTTTGGGATTCCTCTATAATGATCCAAATGCTTAAATTATCAGAAGAGAACAAAAGTACACACCATGTACAGAATGTGAGCGTGGAGCACAACTCCAAGATAAATAAGTTACACAATAACTCCTTAAAGAATATTAGAACCTCCTCCACACAACCAAATATATTTATACATCACAATTCGCATGGCTCTATAATGAATACATGATCTCTATATATACCTATTCACATTGCATATGAGGCCCCTTTATTACTAGGAAGACCCTATTACATATATATTTACACATTACATGTACATGTAGGCCCATATATGCCCCCCCTTGGTGTCATATCATATAAATTTAGCCCTATATATTCTCCCCTTGGGTCATAACATCCTCCTTTCAAGGAATTTGAGCTTCCTTGATTTCTAAGATTCCTTGATTCTTTTTTGAAAACTTCTTCCATTGTTTTCTGTCTTCCAAGTTCTTTTTCTTGATTTGTTGTTGCTTCCCTTCTTTGGAAATTGGATCTATGACCGACTTTTTTTGGGTGAGTTTTTGGGATCGGTTGTTTTGTGTCATCTTCCGAAGATTTTGAGAATAAATCTGCTTCTTTAGGGAGGGGGGAGGGGTGATCTCGGGATTGATGGGTGGGAGGAATGAGGAAGTGGCTTCATTAGAGGATGGGATAATCAATTCCACTACATGTGGAATTGACTCAGGCGAATGTTCCATTTCATCTTCAGGGTTTGAGAGGGAGACATTTATTCTGGGATATCAGAGGGCTAAGACTTTGAGGGTGGCTCAAAGCCGAGGGTTTTGGACTGGAGGCAGGTCCCTGGGTGGGCTAGGTTTTCTCTTGGGGCTCTTGCGTTCCTTGTTTCCCATCCTGTCTTTTCATTTTAGGTTTCTACCATTGCTCCTCGGCCTCGATGGGGATAGGTTCTGGAGCATTCTTTGGACAATTTTTCCCAAAGTGCCCAATATGCATGGTAGGCTTTGCATTTGAAAGGTAGTTGTTCATAGTCTACCTTTTGCATGTAAGACTAGTTGTCTAGGGTAATATTGATTGCTTCCGACAATCCTTTTTCAAGGTCTACTTCCACGTAGATCCTAGCACATGCCTAGAGTCCCGCTTTTGGTTCTGCATGGTCAATGTACTTACCCAGGGTGTTTCCAATTTTTCTAATGGTTTCATCAATCCATCAATGGAAGTAGAGCTTGAAAAAGGATTGTCGGAAGCAATAAACATTACCCTAGGCAACTAGTCTTACCTGCAAAAAGTAGACTATGAACATTCCACGCAGATCCTAGCACATGCCTGGAGTCCCTCTTTTGGTTCTGCACAGTCAATGTACTTACCCAGGGTGTTTTCAATTTTTCTAATGGTTTCATCATTCCATCAATGGAGGGGGAGATATGGAAGGTGGACACAAACATGGACAACCGACGGAATGCCATTCTCCAGGTAGAAATCAAGGTTTTAACGGTTAAGAAAGAGCCCTCTTGACCCCATAAAATATGGATCACTTTTGAAAATAAAATCTTTATCTTCCTTCTTCTCAAATAAGAAGGTGTAAAAACCCTTACCACAGAATGCATCAGTGAGTCTGCCTTTGATGAGAGGTTTCCAATTTTTGTCAATCCAGAACGCCATGGATTTAGGGGATGGCCATATGCCAGTAAACTGTTTTATCAGGCCATTTTTTGTTAGCTTAAGCGCAAGATTCCTAGAGTTGCATTGCACTGGAACTGGAAGGATCTCATCAAGCTTCTTCATGAACGTTGTGGACTACTACGGTTTCGGGGCTTTGGGAAGTGAGGCAATGAGGGTCAAGAAAGCTACGATATCAACAAAAGGAGGGGAGGTGGCGACAACTCCACATGAGGCCGAAGCCATGGAGCCGAGCCAATAAGAAGTAGAGAAAGCTAGAGTTTAACAAGCAAGAGATACAATTAAAAATTAATTAATTATAATTATTATATTTACTTATATTATTTATAAGTAATATCTAAATATATTCATAATAAAAATGTATATTAGTATGTCTTTTTAATGTTGTTTTTCTTCATATGAGATATGAGAGATATTCGATATATTATTACAATAATGAGTGTTCCATATATAGGGAACATAAGGTGACCATCCATGAAAGGATGCGTCCCTTGAATAATCAATAACTACTTATTATTATCATTTACTTA
>SNQJ01S0010394.1:34150-45198 GCA_010110895.2 Picea sitchensis | reverse complement strand
CTCTATGTACTGATGAGGAATAAATCATCAACGTAGAGGACCAAAATCAGGGACTCACCATTAACAGTCTTGTAGTATAGGCTAGAATTGACAACACTTTTGTTGAAGCCCAAAAATCATCAAGTTTCCATCAATCCTTGCATACCAAGCTCGAGGTGGTTTCTTGATTCCATACAAGGCCATTTTCAACCTACACACATGAGACTCCTTCTCATGTATCACGAAACCATCTGGTTGCTCGATGTATACTTCTTCCTTAATCTCTTCATTGATAAATGTTGTCTTTACATCCATCTGATGTACTCTCCAACTCGTGGATGTTACAGGGGAAAAAATCATCCAGATAGAAGTGTTTCGAGCAACAAGAACAAATGTATCCTCATAATCTATTCCATCTACCTGAGAGAATCCTATAGCAACAAATCTTGTTTTGTGCCTCTCGATGCTCCCATCAGTTATATACCACACATCATTCTTCATGATGGACTGATACTCCTCCATCATGGCATATCTCCATACTAGATGCCTCCTCATAACATGAAGGCTCATACTCAATGATGTGGCTCATAGTTGCGGCATAGCACGGATATCTTTAAGGTCTCTTGCTCTCTCGGAAGGTACCACGAGGAGCTACATGTATTTTTTCCTCCTGTAGAGTCTGACGAGTCCATGTAGGTCTCTTCTGACCTACTACAATATCTCTGAGAACATCAACTAGTGCTACAGGATCAACAAAATCAATTGGATCAATAGGAACAATTGTCTTCCTCTTAACTGTTGGAGGGTGAAGGGGAGAAGGAACCATCTCTTCCTATCTCGCACTAACAATCTCCATGTGAGATCCTCTATATCTTCTAAAAGATACCTCCTCCTCAAAGGTAACATCTCTGCTCACCTTAATCTGTCTCTGACTAGTGATGTAGATCCAACATGCCTTCGAAGACTCATTGTAACCCACAAATGTACCCTTTCTTTCTTAATGGTCTATCTTGGTCCTTTTCTCCTTGGGTACATGAATATATATTGGAAACCCAAATATCCTGAAGTGTACAACCTCAATCTTCACTCATGACCTATGTCCATACTAGAAATCTCATCGTTCCCTCATGGAACACATGTCTAACACATATCAAGGTTCCCTCATGGAATCAATGTCTTCTCTAGGACACGTCGAGTTTCCCCCATGGAGCCAATGTCCCCCAAGATATATTGAGGTTTCCTTGTGAAAACAATGTCTTGGTTCCTTCATATGACCATATAAAGCACGTCAAGATGAAGTCCACATTCCCTCAAATCCATCTCATAATCAACAATCTCATATATATATATATATAGAGAGAGAGAGAGAGAGAGAGAGAGAGAGAGGGAGGGAGGTATCCCATTTTCTTTCGATAATTGAATGAGGTTCCAAGACCCATGAGAGATTCACCCTGACCGATTTGGCCAAGGCATGACAAATTTTAGGGGAAGGATTTATGATGTGGAGTGCCACAATTAAGATGTTAACGTCTACAACCAACAAGTTATAGCTACACTTGAATAATTCTAGGGTTCTGACATTCTTTGTGATCAAAACATGCAACCACTTCAATAACTTGATGGCTCTCTCTAATTTGGGAAATGCTTACTTCGCAATGGGAAACAATCCAGAAATCTATCTCGTTATCCAAATGCTAGAGGCCAACAACATGGCACTCCCATTTTTTTTCCACGCCGATCACATTACATTCGACATACTTGTTGACTTCATCAGGAAAGTTGACACAAACAATAATAAGACCGCATTGGCTCTGCATACACTCTGAGACCTCTGCTTGTTTTCAGAGAATATAGACTCTACGGTGTGCATTTTTTTGTGGAAGTGTTGGTAGACGTGTTCATGCAAATGAGCAATGATTTGAAGACCATCGGGGCTATCAGGGCTTGTGAGAATGCCTTCGAAGCGTTGTGTTTTCTTCTGTACAGTTGTAGGGTCCATATGACTTTTTCTTTCCACGGCTAAGGCATCCACGCGATGAGAGAATTCGTAGGCACCGTGTTTGTGCCCATTATCGATGCCACTGTGTTGTGTTTATCCACGATCCTCTATTCCTTCCCATTAGCATACACTCTCCAGTGTGTGAAACCTCACCCACATGCCAATCCCAACAATTCCTTTGGCATAGCTCAAGGAATTATTTATGTGCATATATCAGGGAAAACACCCTTGTCGAAAATCATATCCTCTCCATATAATAATAATCGCTTCACCTTGCATGGCAGTGTCCTCTCTTTAAAGCCAAGGATTTGGCATCAATATCTTCAACCCGACGATTGAGTTGTTCGTGTGAAAGATTCTAGACATGGCCAAGGGTTTCAACGAGCCATTGGAAAGATAACTGATATTTGCATATAACGTAGAGGGTTGTACATTACCCTGTTGCTATGTATCATAGCAAGCTATCTCTCATTTTCGTGGGCCCTCCATGAAGGAGTCGAGCCCAGTCCTGCTATGATACCATGTTGTTTTTCTCCATATGAGATATGAGAGATATTCGATATATTATTACAATAATGAGTGTTCCATATATAGGGAACATAAGGTGGGCATCCATGAAAGGATGCGTCCCTTGAATAATCAATAACTACTTATTATTATCATTTACTTATTATATACTATATTTAATAATCAATAATAATTATATTATTAATTATTATATTTAGAGAATGTCTTCCCGATGTTGTCCAAACATCAACATTTAATTCATTTTTCGAATTTCCACAACTTTAAACATTATACGTAATACTTTAAGATCTTTGTTAAAAAAATCCTCATGACTAAATTTTATTTCAATCTTAAAATATCATAATCTATTTTTTACTTCATCTTAACCTTCCTTTCCTCGTCACTTCGGCATTTCCATTCCCCACTCACGAGGTATGCTAATTTAAAATGGTTTATATATAATATGTAGAGTAATTACAAGTCTCAATTCTACCATTTTCGTTCTACATTAACCCTACCTTCATAGATTTTAATAGGGACACTTGTCCATTAACTACAGGCCTAAAGAAACGTAAATCTAGGTTTCAAGATTAGGCGTGGATACTTGTCCATTAACTACCAGCCGAATGAAAACATAATCTAGGTTTCAAGTATATGCATGTGGAAAAAGACAATTCAATAGGGAATTGTGTAGAGAAACTTATTGACATCTCAATGGACTGCATGTAATCAAACACCATTTTAAGGGTGGAAATTTCCGAGGAGCCAGAACGCGGGATGGCCTCAGCCCTTAGGCAAACCGCCATCGCTGCAATTGGACTATGCTACAGTTCATTACCTCCTATGAAAATCCAAGAGGAAGTTTCAAGGGGTAAGTTGCTTTGGAATATTGAAGAGCAAGTTGATTGACCCAAAAATTTTCTCTACTGTCCAGAAATTGTAGGGAGCGGGAAGCTTGCTTTTGTTGGTTGAAGTGTTCTAAAAGAAGGTCGATAACTTTATTTGCGACTGTGTGTGGAGTGGTTTTATCTTGAGCAAAAATTTCTTTGTTTCGGGCGAGCTAGATTTTCCAACAAATGTATTTAGGTAGCGGCATCCACAATCTTTGGAAGAGAGACTTTAGATGAAAGGATCCTCTGTACTGGGAGTGCCACCCATAGTTTTCCAATAGATGAGGGCCAATGGACCCAAGGATAAAGATCTTGAAGAGTTTCCTGCCACACAAAACGAGAGAAGGGGCATTCTAAAAAGAGGTGAGTAATCGATTCTAGTGAATTTTTCCAGAAGGCACACCTGAAAGGGTCGTGAAAACCTATTTTGAAAATATTTTCTCCCATTAAGATATTTCCATGAGCAAGAGTCTAACATAAAATGTTCATTTTAGGAAGTCCATCCTTGATCCAAATTTGATTCCAGCAAGGCAAGGAGAGAGGGAGTTGGAATCGATCAAGCATGAAGTTAAATCCTTTCTTCATTGAGTACTCCTATGATCCCTAACCTTTGGAATATTTGATTGAAAAAAGGGTTGGGGCACAACCTTTAAGTCAAGAGATGAGAATACGAGAGGGAGCTTGTATGGGGGGAGAAGGAGAGCCCAAATCCCATCCCAACCAGCAACTTGTGGATCTGTTCCATGAAAAAATGTCGAACAAAGATGATTTCCCCTAATTTTGAAGCCATGAAAGCAGGGGGAGAATGTTGGTATTGTGACTAAGAGGAGGAAACCCCATTATGTTGTATGCCTAAAGATGAATATTCTTGTCGTTGCTTGGGACCCAAGTTAGCTGATTTTTTATAAGCGATATGGAGACTTTTTAAAGATTCCAGATCTAAGAGCCTTCGAGGATCTATGGGTTCGATTCTAAACATCTGAGTCTCTCACCTGAAAAGTATTTAAGGATGATTACTTTCTTCCACCAGTCATTTTTACCTGTAACCAATCTCCAAAGAATTTTGGCGCCCAAAGTTGTATTAGAGATGGAAGGATCTTTGATTCAAAGGCCACTACATTCTCTTGGAGCTCTGACTGTGTTCCAGTTAACTAGATGAAACCTTTGGGGGTTGGTTCGACCTCCCTGCTAGAGAAATCTTTGAAGCTCCTGAGCTATTGCAGATTTTATCCTGCAAGGGGCCAACATAGAAGAGAATTGAAAGTTTGGGAGGGCAGAAAATTGTTGGGTATGTGTTATATTATTTGCACGACTAGCTCTAGTGTCTTCTACGTTGCATCGGGCGCGCAAGGGGGAAGCACACTCGAGAAAAAAAAATTGCCTCATTTTTCGTGTCCATTATTGGATGGTTTTTTGGCACATGGTTTTTTGTTGATGGTTTTCTATTTATGGTTAAGGAATTAGGGTTGTTGACTAATCCAGGGCTTTGGGTTAGGATTTTGGATGTCGTTGGCTCCTATATGTATATTGTATTGTAAACAATGTATGATACGAATGAATATAGAATATGTTGGTTTTCCCGGTTTGGGTTTCCAGGGGAAAAATATCTGTGTAATGTGTGAATTTGTCATTGTATCTTTTCTCTTCTTTTATTGAAAATATATTTGTAGTAAATATTGTACAAGGTTAAAATCTACAAAAAGGATCGATTTAATGAGCACTACTCTCCCAATCGGGTTCAGCCATAAAAAGCCCCACTAATGAAATTTGGCTTTATTTTGTCCAGAATTTTATTCCAAGAGGCAGAAGTAAGGGTTTTTAGGCAAATCAGAATGGCTGAATATTTGAAATATTTCTAGTTCTCAGCAAAGGGGAAGTTTAAAATACTTGTTATGGACATCATTGTTCTTGATTGAGTGTTCCAAGAATAAATCTGGCTTTTCCCTTCGTTGATAAGACCTCCTGAAGCTAATGTGTAATCGTCCATGATATTTTTTAATCTTCTTGCTAAAATTGAGGAGGCAGCTCCTAGAAGAATTGTATCATCAACAGATTGAGAATTATTAATTCTCTTGACCCCTTGAACTATTTTAATTCCAGGAATGGTTTTTTGTATTCTTTCTTTATCTAGTCTTCTATTGAGCACTTATTCCATTAGTATGTATAAGATGGGAGAGAAAGGACAATGCTACCTCAATCCTCGAGTAATTTTGAAAAAGGAAGTTGGCTTACCATTCACTAGGGGGGGCATCCATTGGAAATGAATACAAGCAACAACCCAAGAGAGGAAAAATTCATTGAAGCCAAACCTAGTTAATACCACCAATAGGAAGCCATGTCTAACTCTGTCAAAGGAATTAGCCATATTGATTTTGATGGCCATTCCATGTTTCCCCCTCTGTTGACTGGAGTGAATTGCATCCGGCACAAGAAGAATGTTGTCAATAATTTGTCTTTTTTCTACAAATCCACCTTGGTTGAGGGAGATAAGAGAAGGGAGAAGAGGCTTGAATATATTGGCTATGATTTTTGAGATGATTTTATAGGGGACATTACATAGGGAAATGGGGTGGAATCTAGAGAAGGAGGAGGGGTTAAATTCTTTGGGAATGAGGGTCAGGAAAGTGGAGTTGGTGTTCCCTCCAATCCTTGTCGATTTCTGAACATATTGAACCATTCTGAGGAGGTTGTTTTTTTATGATGAACCAACATTTTTGATAAAATTGGGCTGAGAAACCATCCATCCCAGGAGCTTTGTCTGGATTCATACTCTTAACCACACCCCAAATCTTGACTTTTGAGATGGGTTTACATAATTGGGCATTATCTTTAGGGATGATTAAAGGGGGGATTTCTTCCAGCATTCTCTCAAAAGAGTCTAGATTGATGTTAAGATCCTCCTTGTATAAATTTGCAAAATGCCAGAAGGTTGTTTCCTTGATCTGTTTGAAATCAATGATTCTTTCTCCATTGTCATTAGTGATTTCAGCGACCTGGTTTTTCCAAACCCTTGCTTTGGCTTGGTGATGAAAAAACTTGGTGTTTTTATCACTAGCCTAAATCCATAGACTTTTGGATTTCAACCTCCATTATTCCTCTTCTGTTTTTAGGAATTTCTGAAAAGAATGGAAGGTATGTTTTTCTTTTTCCAGAATATCCCAAGTCATTTGTTTTGTTTCTAGTTTCCCCCTGCTTTCTTCCATTTTTTTGATAGAATGGAATTTTCTACCTCTAAGTTATTTGAACTAGCTTTGGCCCATGCTTTGAGAGCTTCTTTGGTGAGCTTTAATTTTTTTTCTCAGATTTCAATGGGGGATCCTGTGATCCATTGATTCCAAGAAGAGGAAATGATGGCCAAGGAAGACTGGTGAGAGAGCCAAAGAGGGTTAAAGCGAAAGGGGATGGGGCCAAAGTTGTTGGGGTCAAAAAGCAAGAGGGAAATAGGATGGTGGTCTGAGTTGGCCCAGGGAAGGATGAAAGATGAAGGAATGAAAGAGTTTTCAAGGAGGGATCTGCTGAGAGAAATCTACCTAGCCTGGCTGCTTTATAACTTGGACCTGATCTTTTGTTAAACCAAGTGTACTTTCCTTTCAAGGGTTTAATGTCCAACAAATCCAAATGGGAAATGAAATCTTCCATAAGGTCTCTATTTGGGTCACAAACCAAGTTACCACCTACCTTTTCTTTGTTACTAAGGGTGGTGTTGAAATCTCCTGCAACTATGAGATTATGGTTTCAGATTTCAACGGGTAAGTTTATGAAGGAGGTCCAACACATATTTTTTTCTTGAGGAGTGCAAAGCATGTAGACGTTAAGGATGGAAAGGGACATACCTGAAGGAAAATGAAAAAGTTGAGCTAAGAGCCAATGCGGAGAATCTTGCCAACTATCTAACCTGAAAGTATTTGGGTCCCAAATTGTGCAAAGTCCCCCTGATGTTCCATGGGATTTGATCACCATTCCTTCGTTTTTTTTCCAAAAACAATACAACTGTTGAAGGACCTCATAATCCTTCTTTTTGGTTTCCTAGAGAAGAGGAAGATGAGGTTTTTCAGATTTGATTAGACTTCTGATTATGTCCAATTTATTTCTATTCCCCATACCTCTACAGTTCCAGGATATGGCCTTTATCATTTAGAAGATGATTTTGAGATTCCTCTATAATGATCCAAATGCTTAAATTATCATAAGAGAACAAAAGTACACACCATGTACAAAATGTGAGCGTGGCTCTATAATGAATACATGATCTCTATATATACCTATTCACACTTGCATATGAGGCCCCTTTACTACTAGGCCGACCCTATTACATATATATTTACACATTACATGTACATGTAGGCCCATATATGCCCCCCCTTGGGGTCATATCATATACATTTAGCCCTATATATTCTCCCCTTGGGTCATAACATCCTCCTTTCGAGGAATTTGAGCCTCAATTTCTAAGATTCCTTGATTCTTTTTTGAAAATTTCTTCCATTGTTTTTTGTCTTCCAAGTTCTTTTTCTTGATTTGTTGTTGCTTCCCTTCTTTGGAAATTGGATCTACAACCGAATTTTTTTGGGTGAGTTTTTGGGATCGACTGTTCTGTGTCATATTCCGAAGATTCTGAGAATAAATCTCCTTCTTTAGGGAGGGGGGAGGGGTGATCTCAGGATTGATGGGTGGGAGGAATGAGGAAGTGGTTTCATTAGAGGAGGGGATAATCAATTCCACTACATGTGGAATTAACTCAGGCGAATGTTCCATTTCGTCTTCAGGGTTTGAGAGAGAGACATATTTATTCTGGGATATCAGAGGGTTAAGACTTTGAGGGTGGCTCGAAACCTAGGGTTTTGGACTGAAGGGAGGTCCCTGGGTGGGCTCAGTTTTCTCCTGGGGCTGCTGCATTCCCTGTTTCCCATCCTGTATTTTCCTTTTAGGTTGCTACCATTGCTCAGCCTCGGTGGGGATAGGTTCTGGAGCATTCTTTGGACAATTTTTTGCAAAGTGCCCATATGCATGGTAGGCTTTGCATTTGAAATGTAGTTGTTCATAGTCTACCTTTTGCAGGTAAGACCAGTTGTCTAGGGTAATATTTATTGCTTCCGACAATCCTTTTTCAAGGTCTACTTCCACACAGATCCTAGCACATGCCTCGAGTCCCTCTTTTGGTTCTGCACGGTCAATGTACTTACCCATTGTGTTTCCAATTTTTCTAATGGTTTCATCATTCCATCAATGGAGGGGGGGATATGGAAGGTGGACCCAAACATGGACAACCGAGGGACTGCCATTCCCTGGGTATAAATAAGGGTTCCAACGGTTAATATAGAGCCCTCTTGACCCCATAAAATATGGATCACTTTTGAAAATAAAATCTCTATCTTCCTTCTCCTCAAATAAGAAGGTGTAAAAACCCTTACCAAATAATGCATGAGTGAGTCTGTCGAGTGAGTCTGCCTTTGATGAGAGGTTTCCAATTTTTTTCAATCCAGAGCGCCATGGATTTAGGGGATGGCCATATGCCAGTAAATTGTTTTACCGGGCCATTTTTTGTTAGCTTAGGCACAATATTCCTAGAGTTGCATTGCACTGGGACCGCAAGGATCTCATAGAGCTTCTTCACGAACCTTGTGGACTGCTACTGTTTCGGGGCTTTGGGAAGTGAGGCAACGAGGACCAAAAAGGATACAATATCAACAAGGGGAGGGGAGGCAAAGACAACTGCACATGAGGCCGAAGCCATGGAGCCGAGCCAGTAAGAAGTAGAAGAAGCTAAAGTTTAACAGAGCAAGAAATACAATTAACAATTTGTTTTTCTATAACCAAAACTAAATTAATTATAATTAAAAATAATAATTATATTTATTTATATTATTTATAAGTAATATCTAAATATATTAATAATAAACACGTATCTTTCTTTTTAATTCATTTTTCAAATTTCCACTACTTTAAACATTATAAGTCATACTCACTTTAAACATTATACACCATACTTTAAGATCTTTGTTAAAAAAAATCCTCATGACTAAATTTTATTAGTCCCTGTCGTAGGCATAAAGGGACTATAGAAATCGATAAAGCGTTGACTACATATTAGTTTGTCCTTTGACTGGAAATATTTGCACAATACCTATTGTTGGAGCTATGGAATTAAAAGCATATATTTTTATATATTAAAAAGTAACATATATGTACTGATCTGATTGGCTAAGAGAWTGGAGGTCTTATTKYCGGCTTCGCTATTCCCAATGYAGTATATGGCAACATATCCAAACTTTTTCYAGTAGACAATATGTTTTAATCATATATTTTTCCTGTATATTGCTTGAAGGTCGATTAATGMTACCATTAGTTCGAATGTTTGTATTAGCATTTTCTGCTACCCGAATATATCCGTCATTTTTTATATGTACTAAGCATATTGAAATGTTTTCATATCCAAGCTTTGTATATTTCTTGAAATTTATTGACACTTATTCCGAGATGCCTCAATAAGCATGGCAACGTAAATGTTTACATGATGCGACGTCCTCCAACACCCCTGACAGCTTAAATGTTTGCATACCGCGAGGTCCTTAGACAGCCTAAGAGTCTTAAATTTTTATGTAAATACGGTTCTCGGAGTACATGCCAGTTCAATAGCCATTGTATGTTTCATCCTTGTTCTGCCATTGAAGCTACATACATTGTTTACTGGTTCGGTGACTGCTTCTTCTTTGCTAGTTTGTCGGGTGTTGCCATTGTATGTTTCATCCTCGTAATCGTTGAAGCTAGATACATTATTTACTGGTTCGGTGAGTGGTTATTCTTCGTTGGTTTCTCGGTTGTTGTTTTTTGTTGTTTCGCTCGCGATTCGACCTGCGCTTCTGCATTTCATCGTTTCAGAGTAAGTTTCGATGCCATAGTTTCATTTTATATTCCTTGTTTATTGTTCAGTGTTTGTAGTTTGCAAGTAAGAATGTTTGCTTATTTGTAGTCACATGTTCCTTGTATGTTTCTGGTTTCTTTTTTGCTTCAGTTGCAGTTTGGTAATCGTTAGAGATACATATGTTGTTCACTGGGTCGGTGGCTTTTGTTGGTTCATTGGTTCCTGGGTTGCCGGTTCTGTTTGTTTGCCTGGGGTTTGCACTTTGGGGCCCTAGGGGTGTAGTTCGGCCTCTTCATGCTTTCTCGCTTGTTTGGTCCTTGCTAGTTTCTTTTCTTTGATTCGGCCTTGCAGGGTTGGGGTGCAGCGACGGTGGTTGGAGCTTTTCTTTTTCCTTTTTTTTTTGGATTGTTAATGTTTTTTGGGGGCGTTTTACGGTGTTCAGCCCCTGCACCCACCAGTCAATCTGCAGTTGTGTTATTTGTCATTTTTGCAAAGGTCGTTATCTGTATTTCTGTGAGATTTTCCTGGTGCTCGAGTCCTTCCATGAAAGAAAATAGTTGCATACAAAATTGTTGGAGGATTACATGTGAAGTTACAATATCCGTTATTTTTTTGATAAAGCATATGTATGCAACCTACATTTATAGACCATGTATGGTCAGATGTGAGGATATGACATGACATGTTCTTTCTCCTCTACATAGACTGGTGTGCGCATGATACAATTTGTGTTGTGCTTGAGATATGATATGTGCAACAAAGATTCTTCAAGATTATATTTTCATGTCTAGAAGCATGTCTGGGTAGTTTG
>SNQJ01S0010394.1:15464-34140 GCA_010110895.2 Picea sitchensis | reverse complement strand
CTAGCGGGTGGTACCAGAGCCTGTGATATACTCAGATTGAATAGAACATGAAAAGTCTCCTAGGCTGTTGCAAAGTGAATATAAGAATTTCTAGCAGGAGATGGTTTAAGAAGGTACCACTTATGATTGCATAAACACCCCTATCTAAAGAGTTACAGTCACATTTTATGATTTTAATTGGGTAAGCTTGGCCAGTGCATCAGGATTGTTTAACTCTCTTGCCTTCCTTCAAGCAGGTGTACCAGGCCATGCCATCTTGCTCTTGCCACCTCTATTAGAGTCCTAATTATGAGAGTACTTTTGAGCTTGAATCAACTTTGAAGTTTAAAAGAAGTTCATTCCCATAAAGAAGTTCCTTCTCTCTTAGAAATTGCTTCTATTCCGTAAAATTCTCTTTCAATGACCTATTGGTCAAAAAGAAAGTTCTGATCACCCTCGAGGTGTAGAACAGTCAGTGATGGAGTGTACTGTTAAGGCACTCAATTATGTGAAGTCACCGGTTCAAAACCCTTGATTTACCTTGTGTGTCGCCTAAGGGGCCGCGTTGGCATGCCTAGAGGTTATAGTGGTAGCAGTCGGATAACACGACCCCGCGTCACGCGAGTACGTGCCTGACTAGTTACTGATTCCGTCAGTCGCAAAAAAAAATGTTCTCATATAGCCAATTCCACTCTTTCAAACATTTAGTTCTTTAGAAACATAGTGACTTAGGCAACCTACTAACTTTTCCTTTTCCATCACGGTGCTCTACTTAACTCTTGTTTGTGTCAACACTTTTAACAAGTATATTCCTAGCAATGAAGTGCGGTCGCAATCACTGTGCCATCCCTTCCTGGTTCATTGTCCATGAGAACAAAAAAATACCTTCCAGTCTAGTAATAGGCAAGATGGGTTTTACCTGTAAAAACCAATTTGTGATGCATCCAGAAAAATAACGTCCTAGTTCTATATAAATAAATTCTCTTACCACAATCTTTCTCAAGGGTTCAATCATTCCTCTTACATTGCAGGAAGCTACACTAGTCGTTGGACAACTTCTCTAAACAAATTATTCTACCTTTCTTTTACTCCTGCAAAGTCTCCCTTCTGTGTTGTAGAGATCTCAAGGTGGAAAGCAAGTTTTGCTACAATCTTTTCTGCTTTCTTTTGGCATTGACCAGAATAAAGAGCTCAGATTTCTGCTCGAAATTTCCTATCAGAAAATTGTTAGAATCTTTCAAATCTACAATTTGGCCTAACTGAAGTCCATCTAATAGTAGCATAATTTATCTGAGTATTGAATTAAGTTTGCTTGATAAACCTTCCAGTGAAATGAAATTCAGATTACGGATTGGAAAAACAATAGACAAAGGAAAATTAATGTATCTCACTAGGTTTGTTGGCAGCACTCCACGAAACCAAGAAGATAACAATGACTTACTGAAGGATCCCGTTATCTGATATAGATTGGGAATCAAGGACGAAGAAGATACCTTTGCAATAAATGTTCTTTTTCACAATACAGATGATATGACTTACTGAAGGATCCAGTTATCTGATATAGATTGGGAATCAAGGACGAAGAAGATACCTTTGCAATAAATGTTCTTTTTCACAATACAGATGATATCAAGAAGTACTCAAGACAGACCCCATCAATGAGGAAGAGCGGAATTCTTTGTAGCGTGGAGGCTCAGTTTTTTGTCTACAAAATGTGTTTACTTGCATCTCCTAGGAGGAGATCTCTCAGTCAGCTTCTTGGGATGAATGCATGCACTTTCTTCAATGTTTTTCATGATCCGCATTGGCTTTGTTCTCTTGATGATTACACCTGTATAACTAAATTTCTTTCAACCACAACTCCTTTGCTTTGGAAGAAAACCTGCAGTGGAATTTTACCATTAGACATATGGAATAAGTCCTATATATTTTGCAAAAATTATTGAACCAAACAGCAATTGAAACAGTTACAGATTTTTGACTGATAAGCTTTTATAATATTATGTCTTAGAAGGTGGAAGAGGTCAAACATTTACAGTAAAAAAGTAAAGATATGATAGAAGACATAAAATAGAGTACCTGACGTTGTGTCAAAAGCTATGATGAATATAGCTGAAAATAAAAACTAAAATATCTTTGGGGATCTAGATAGGATATAAACACAAGAAATACCTCAAATGATACATTGTAAGGCATTATGAGACTCCCACCTGATTTGAACTTTCCATTTCTGCAGTATATGATTTATGAGTTACCTATCTACTAGCCCTTGTATACGGGAAAGGGAACACAAGGTTAATATTCTGGGAAAAGGGCAAAAGTCAGTCTGAGGCAATTACTTTGTTCTTACCAGATCAGAAACAATATATCTCTTCCAAAATTCCCGTTAAAGCAGGTTTAGGTCCAACGGCTTCTTGATCTAACTATTCACTCTGGCAAGCCGGCCTGTTTACTTGTGTTTATTGCTGAAATTTCTGCAAACAAGGCTTTAATGCAAAACAGAAATTTCACCTCTATCCTAGAGATTTCCCAAATCTTAAACCTGCGAATTTTCAGCCTTAGTGCTGTTATGAAATACTTAACATCCTCAATCATCTAGGCAAAATCCAAGAGAAAACATCCCTATGTGTTCCAATCAACTCTCTAAGGCAATCTTATCAAGCATAAACCAGCTCTGAAAAGCCCTTATAACAACCGTAAATACAGCAGCAAATCTGCCCTTATATTCTTCAATTACAAAGCTAAATCACTTAATATATTCACCCTTAAGTTTGAACTTGTGTCAAATCAGCAAGACATATAGTGCTGGAAATTAATTACAAACCATGAAGAATATAGATCGCTGAAAATCAAATATGCAATTACGTAAGTACTGGACAAATGGAAACTTCATTAACATGTATAAAGATGAAGTTCATGTACATACCATAGCCTTATCACAAGGCTAGTACAATCCTCTACCTTTCCAAAACCCTAGCTAGGGAAAACAATGAAAACCCTAGCTCACACCTAGGAGATCCAACAAGAATGCATCACACAAGCATGTCCTCCAAGGTAAGACGTCTCTTCTTCTTCTCTTCACCAAGTACAACCTAGGGTTTCATCTCAAAACCCTAATCTCCAAATATCCAAGAGATGAAACCCTAACCCTAGTCTTCAAGATGCTCCAAGAAGTTCATCAAACCCTAGCAACTCCTAGAGAGAGATCAAGTACATAAGCAGATCCAAGAGAGAAAGGAGAATTGGTGTGCTCCTCTTGATCACATCTCTACACAAGAATGAATGAGTAATGAAAAACCATCATCTCCAATGTCCTCTTCACAAGAGTGAACCCTAGTATCTCGCAAGAGCTAGCTCCCAATAAAGACGTCCTCTTTCCCTTTCATAACTTCTCCTGGGGTTTCCTCATGAATCCTAGTGACTTCCTCCAAGAAGACAAGTACAAAGAAAAGAGTACGATGATGATGATGAGAAAGGACTCTCTCCTTCCTCTATATATATGAGAGGTAAGGGAGGCCAACAATACGTATATCAACCAATGCTCTTACAAGCAACCTACAAAAACAAATGTAGGCACACACTGTGGAGCATTACACTCCAAGGGTAACCATGTCAAGCTTTAAGGTGACGTCATCCACAAGTAAGGTTCCAAATGCAAGGTCGCTCCATGAGGTGTGTCCAATGCTCCTCTTACAAGCTTCAAAAGACTCCAGCAATCTCCTAAGCCATGTACTCCATTGGGTCCACTACCCTTGCATGAACATTGTCGTAACCCAAACATCCCCGAGCCAACTCCAAGCCTCCATGCAAGCATCCAATCTAACCCTATGTTGTCTAGGGTCCAATGCCCTCCTCCAGGATGCAAAATACTCCTCCTCCTAAGTGAAGCGTTCTCCAAGCAAACAACCATCTCCATGTGGCCATCATGTAGAACGTCACCAAAGTTGTCACAAGATCTCCAATGCCCTAGGGAAGAATACCAAACAAGCACCCCACTAAGGTCAAGCAACCACTAACTAAGCCATCTCCAATGTGCAAATCTGTCATGGGCCATCTCCCATCTACAAATCCATCATAGACCATTCAGGGGCTGAACATACACCATGTACCCCAAATCTCATGAAGCACCCCCAAACATGGTGTAAACACTTTCGGGGTAACCCGAAAGTTAACATTTATTACTTTCCGCCTTGGGCAATTTGGACAGTTATGACTCTTTATTTTTGATACCGTGTAGCAATTTTTTATAGCCTAGGCTTTTTGTATTGAAGCCTTAGCTCGTGGTGGCTGTTGTCACAGCCATTTTTGTATAAAATGTGTGTATTTTGTATAAAATGTGTGTACTTTCATTCTGTATATTAATAGAATTATTATGCATGTTTTCAAAAAAAAAATGTGAAAATTCAAAGATGAAAACTTAAAATTGTGGGCAAGATTTTCTCAAGCACTAAGAAAGATAATGCAGAAAGAAAAGCCTACCTAAATGTTAATGAATCCAGCCATTTAGGAAAGCTCAAGCATATATCATGTTCCTACTGCAATCATGAGATCACTTTTTACTGCAAAAAGTATTTTCTTGAGGTTTAAGGATACTCATTTAAAAGGGAATTTTGGAGACCTCTAATCAGGAAAGTTAGTGCAAGTCCCAGACAAATGCAAAACAGTAGAGTCGTTCCAAAATTTTTAATCAAATGGTAATCTATTCAAACAAGGTTGAAGGAACTCCATTCTGCGGGATTCTTCAACATAGCATCCCATGTATAGACATGTATACCATCATGACAAGACCCCAAATAATAAAACATCAACTTATGTTCTTGGTATAAAAGTATTGTTGATTTTCAAATCGATGCAGATTCATATAAACATTAGCATAGATGGAGAAGAAACTTCTAACCTGCATGTTATCTTAAATAAAAGTAGCAATATTTGACCATTCCAATGGCTCAGCAACGAAAAGCAGTCACAAAACGGGGTATGCCAGCATAGTCCGCTATAATTTGCACATCCCGAAAGCTACTGTCTGACTTACAGGACAACAAATCTGCAAGTGCATCTGCCTGCCTTTCCCCATTTGTCTGCACAAGACAAAAAGCCATTCTATATGTTGGTTTTGAAGCAATAAATAAAAAGCAAGAGAGTACTCCAGAATTCAAAGAGTACCTCAAAGCCAAGAAATCCACCAGAACGTAGTGCAGAGATGCACCCTCTGCATAGGTGTAGAAGATCTTCAATACCCTCTTGGCCTCCATTTAGAGCCAACCTCGGCTCGTGTTTACCAACCTCTGCTTGTAACCCAGGAATTTGATCCTCTGGGATATACGGTGGATTACTGAGCACACCTGCAAGTTTTCCATTAACATCTTGCAATGGAAGGAACCATGACCCCTGTCTTACCTCTACTCTAGCCTGAAAGTTCCAATCAAAACAACAGAATTTTACATGAGAAACCACGCACATAAATAAGCATTTCTCAGCATAACTCTACAAATGCAAACTCCTATAAACAATTGTGTCCCATTTCTGTATTGTTATCATATCAGCTATTTGTACAAGGGTAATATGGTTTTATCTTTTCACAATGCAGACCTTGCAGGACACCCATATAGTTGCATGCAATAAGCAACAACCAATTATCACTTGCACTCAATAGGCCTTAACCTCCCAACCACAGTTTCAGTCAACAAATTAAAGATTGCAAAGCTTTGCAATCGGCCCCTAATATTTTACTTTCTGCCTAAGGATTCAAAAGACCGTAACTCAAAGTCCTCACACCATGTCATCTGTCCTCTATCCTTTGGCTAGGTCTCTTAGCTTGCTCGAAGTTTACCCCGGCTCCCACCACTTAGGATCATCTTTAAGTATTGTGAAATGATGTCTTGAATTGCAGGATGGATTCATGCAACATGTGTGGTTTTCTAATGGCAAGTCAATGGCTATATTATTGTTTGGATATGATTTGAGGCAGGTGACTATCAGCACATAGCAAGTGCATATGAAATAACAAAATGAAGATCAAACCGAAAGGGTGTCAATCTCTATGCAGAACACACACTTACTTTGATAGAGGCTCTTTGTAGGTTCCAATTTTGCTTAACTCAACTGGATGGCAGGCAACTGCTCCTGAAATCTAGCTCAGGGGAGGTTATTAAGCATGGTCAATACAAAGCTGTAAACAATGAATGAATGCCTCACTATCGGGGGCCTTTCATGAAAGGTCGTTCATACATTTTACTCTATGTTCTAGATCACTATCTCTAGCACAATGCAAGGACCCTGAATCTGTCTTGCCACCATGCCCAACTAAGTATATGAAAGATATGGAGTGGCAAGAATGTAAAGAGACAACAATGCATGGTGTTAATCACTGGTGTTTTACAAGGATCAGTTCGCATCCAAGAAGCTCTATATGCATACATATGGCCTAGCATGGTAATAAAATCTCAAAACGAATCTCATGGCATATCTACATCACCAGTATGGCAGTGGCAGGAGATGACTGACAGGCTCGCCATGGATATGGTTTTTATTTCTGCTAATAATAGAGGAAATAATGATTCGCACAAATGACAAGAAATTATTAATGCTTGAATATGTTCTAAATGTGTGTTTGACCAATGATGAATCGGATATAGGCCCATCAATCACTGGTATTTTACAAGGATCAGTTTGCATCTGGGAATCTCTCTCTATGCAAACATATGGCCTAACATAGTAATAAAATCTCAAGATGAATCCCATGGCATATCTACATCACCAGTATGGCAGTGGCAGGGTATGGCTGGGAGGCTCGCCATGGTTATGGTTTTTATTTCTGTAAATAATAAAGAGAGGAAATAATGATTCGCACAAATGACAAGAAATTATTAATGCTTTGATAATGTTCCGAATGTTTGATAACCCATACAATTATTTCTTAAGGTTTATTAGGCTTTCTAGTGTGGTGATTCCTCAGTGGGCTTTAGAGTTTAGTTAGAGTCTAAGTTAGGAACCCTAAACCACTTTGACGCAATTTCAATAACCTAATTATCTCGTTGCATAATGAAAATAACACACCCAAAGTTCTTTGAATGCAAAGTTGCGTGAAGAAGAGGGGGGGAGTGCAAGAAGACTCTAGAGGATAGATGCTTGGAGGAAGCTTCATTGGCTTGCATGAAAGTTAGGTAAGTATTAGCAGTGGCATTTCTCTCATCCTTGAACTCCAACCATTGTCTGGGGCTTAAATGAATTGCATTATCCCATGTTGTGTGGCCATTGAAACCTCAGATGGAAGTCTCACTTGACATCGTATGGTTACAGAAACATCAATTCAAGTTGAGTTGACCAATCGTCTTTGTTCTGCGCACTAGTTGTCTTACGTATGTCATATCATTTTCATATTTAATGAAAAGGGAATTGGGCGATCGTGTGTATATTCCTTAATTTCCACATATGTAATTTTTATTTTTTTTTACTTTTACCTTTTTTCATTTCTATCTTTTTTATATATACATTTGGAAAAATCAAACTTCACGTCTTAATTTGTGTATATAAGTTTTATATCTCCAGCATCTTGTTTACCTTCTGTTTGCTTTTTTGTTTCCAGGAATGTATTATTTGGTCATAACGATAACATGTTCTCAATATGTCGACTCTTCACGTTCTTTTTGTCATTCCAATTAAGTTCTAGGCATTTAGTAGTGTACTTTCTGTAGTTCCCTAGTTTAATTCATTTACTAACTTAATTTTGCTTAATTTAATTTTGCCTTTCTCTTGATTCCTTCTTGTTTGAAGTTAAGATCAAGTTACTTTAAAAGTTTGTTTTCATATCTTTTTTTAACCAAAACTGGAAAACTTTACATTATAAAAGTTGTGGTCTATCTAAACAGCGAAGTACAAAAACAGTTGTCCTGAGTTTTCATGAAAGATTGGCAGCTCTCAAATACCACAAAACCTAACTTGCAAAAGTCCACAGTTAATACATCCCAGAGATTTTTGCAGATATACTTACGGGTATACAACTTTAAAAAGACTCTTAAATTCTAATTGCTTTAGTTAACATAGAAATTAGTGAAAGACATGGTTGTTGGACTCTAGGCCTGCAAACAGAATTCATGAAAAGAGACAAAAAAAAAAGAGAAATATAAAACATCACACACAGCACAGACAAATAGATGGGGGCAATGGTAATCTTTATTGCTCAGCCAAGTAATGGAGAAATGAACACAAGTCTCAAGAAGCTCTTCACGGGCTTCTACATTTAAACAGGAGAGTTCTCAAGCGTTTCCAGGCATACAGAAAGCCAAATACTTGAGGAACCTCTGAATTGTAACTGCAAGGGTATGTGTTGTCACAACCCAATAATCTCCACCTTGACAACAATTTCCTCATACCTTGCCCAACGAATCAATCATCACCTTTCCTGCAAGCGAAGAGAAGCCAAACACCACCGCAACTTCTCTAACAATACTGGTTGCATGACATGTCTGTACAGTTTACTCCAGTATGGAGCACTCCACCTCCACTGAATCAACATAACCACAAACTAAATCACTGCAACCACTATAGGTGATACTCATGCTTCTCAGATATCGAAGCACCCATTTCCATGCTCTTTACCTGGTTGGGCACCATGTGTCCACTGACAATACCAACTGCATGTGAAATATTTGAACATTCCATGCAATCATCAACCTTCATACTACATGTGCATAAGGTACACGAGACATATAATCCTTTCTTTCTTACTACTAGGACATACACTTGAAAAAAGCTTACAACGGAAAGCTAAAGGGGATATTTACCAGTTTCACAATGCTCATACAAAACCTCATCAGTATCTTCACCAGACTTCTGTTGTGATAACCACAACTTACCATTTTTCCTGTCTCTATATACTTCTATGCCCAAGATTTGTTTTGTTGCTCCTAGACCCTTCATCAAAAGTCCTAGCCAACTAAGCCTTAACCTGTTGATCCAACCATGCTTTGCTTGCAACAAGCATATCATCAACATAACACCAAGATATTGAATATGTCATAAACACAGTGATCATACTTGCTTCTTAAGAAACTTGGCTCACCATGAAGTAATCAAACATCTTGTACCATTGCCTGGTTACCTTAGGCCATACAATGATTCCCTGAGTTTGCAAACAAATCTCCCTTTGTGATCCTAAACAACTTCTCATTGTTCCATGTACACATCTTTGCTAATGATGATTTGTGGGCAGTAGGATCCCACAATCTACATCCCTTAACTCCATCACCATAACCAACAAAGATGTACTTCCTTGACCGAATCTGACCAAGCCAACCAAGTGAGCCTTCACCTTCTCACCTCTAGGCAAATTTCGATGGAGTATCCAAAGCCCTTTAAAGAATTCATTATATGCAATACATGGGCTCTAAAAAACACGAGCTACCAAAACACATGTGACTGAAACCACGACTCTTGACCTAACTTCCCCCCATGACCTAAACCGACCAAACTTCTCTTAAAGACAGGGTATTCGGGAATACCACATGCTCCCCCCTATCACCTAGGTTATCTATACTTTATAGGTGACATTTCAAAACCGGGGTACGCATGCCTAACCATGTCTTAAATTCGTATGCCCATTTACATATAATAATAATAATAAATTGTCAACTCCACCTCGAACTTTGCATTCAAGACTTTCACCCTTGCTTTGAATCTGAGTAAGCCCATCAACACTTCGATTCCATGCTTGGCGTGCCACCATCACCACCAGATCTAACTCTACCTCCTCCGACAACTCATCATAATGGTCCACGATCATCTCGTTGAAGCATTATGTCAAACACTTCGCATGCATCCCCCAAACTGCAAAACTTGGCACATATAAGCAATATACCCAAGAGGAAACCTTGCTCTAATTGTTGCCATGTCTTTCAACTCCGTTGCCCCGCCAACCTTTCTCCTCAGCGTCCCCAGCAGCCTTTAGAACTCATAGGGTTTTCCCTCCTCACAAACAGAGTGTCAAACACTCAATTCCCTTGCAGTGGACTCTCCTTTGCGCGCAAATATCTTCCCTCAACTCTCACAGACCTTCACCCGACCTCAACTTCGATACCAAATGTTGGACTTCAGGCCTGCAAACAGAATTCATGAATAGAGACAAATAAAGAGAAATATAAAACATCACACACAACACAGACAAACAGATGGGGGCAATGGTAATCTTTATTGCTCAACCAAGTAATGGAGAAATGAATACAAGTCTCAAGAAGCTCCTCACAAGCTTCTACATTTAAACAAGAGAGTTCTCAAGCATTTTCAGGCATACAGAAAGCCAAAAGCTTGAGGAACCTCTGAATTGTAACTACAAGGGTATGTGTTGTCACAACCCAGCAATGGTGACTATTGGCTTCTTCCTGTTCGATGTTGGAAGGAAGGGAGTTCTGATTTCCAAGGTCCATGTCCTCCATCATTTGGTGAATTGTGTCTTCCTCCTTTAAATCTGCTTGGACAAAATTTGTTGACATCCTGTGATTAGAAGCCTTAAAATTTGTCTGGACAAAATTTGTTGACATCCTGTGATTAGAAGCTGCAAAGTGAGAGTCTTTACATAGATTGATGACCATATTCCTCAACATATTATATTCTCCTTCCAATACATCAATTTTGTGCTTTTGTTGCACCCGGGTATTCATGATTACAGCATTTTGTGATGTGCACTGGTGTTCATTTTCATGCACCTGAGGTCACCAAAAAAAGGGGATCTGTTGCATTGAATGGACACTTCATGCCTTCACAAAGCCCTTCTAAACTCCTAAGCTTCCCTCTAATCCATCTGAGCAACACACTAAAGAAAACTATGATGCAAACTCTTGGCAAGGACAATTCAGGGCTCAAACTAGTGCATAGAGGGAATAACCCAAATAAATCCATGTTTCAAACACACAAAAGTAGACCCTCTGCTCCACAAATTACACCACTAAAACAAAGTGCCAATTGAGCAGAGATTCCCAATACCGAGTTGAAGGATATCCAAGTAGCCAAAGCCCAAATAAACCAAAGAGACATTCACCCAATGGAGAAAGACCAAGACACAAGCAAAACCCAAAGAACCAGGAGAGGTTGTGCCAGGTAGGCTCCAAAGAAGCAAAGATACCATAAGATAGATGAAAAATGTTGACAAAGGAATCACTCACAAAATATGCCTGTCTTCTAGGGACCAAAACCAAGAAACAATTGCACTTTGCACACGCCCTGAGATAAAATATAACAAACAAAAATTCCAATAAACTAGCCAGAGACTAAAAAAGGCACTTACTAGGTTGATTTCTAGCCGAACGGTCTTCTTCCCTTCGACGCAGCTAGCTTCTCCCATGCAGTGTTTCATTATCCCACCTTGCCAATGAAGACCCTCGCCAAGGAATTCAAGTACCAAAGCGAAGCTAATTTCATGCATGCGAAAGAGGGGTAGGCTCATCCTTTCAAATCCAAGCTTCTTGCTTGTAATCTGATGGCAGTGTTTTTGTGACAAGTGATGATTAATTGCAATGTTATATGTCCTCATCTCCAAAACCTTAAGAGTGTTAAGGAATTGGGTGAAAGTGCCACCCCTCATTTTTTCGTAGGACACCAAATTTAAGAGTGACAGCTTCATTGGCCAAAGAATTAGCCTATTGGTTGTGATCTTGTAAAACCTTATAAAATTTGACTTTGTGCACACTCCCAACCTCCTTCTGGATTCAGGCTATAATCGAAGAAAGTTTTCTATCAAACGAGGTTAATTTAAAGACCATCGGTTTGATAATTGTGAGCTTGAGTCTCCTATGACAATCAAGGATTTCATTTTGGCTTTCTTTGCTAGGAGGATACCCCAATAAAGAGCATATGCCTTTGCTTGATTGTTTGTAGACTTTCCAAGACCCCAAGTAAACAATATTTCAAGGTTTCCCTTGAGATCTAATACGATCCCCACACCTAACACCTCTTTTTCATATATTTGACAAGAGAAGGAAAAGCATTAAAAATCAAAACATAAAAAAATGAAAACAAGAAATTCATAACCATATTGTCATAATGAAAGTAAATCAAGGGTCAACATGCATAGGTTAATATAAGATCGATTTGGTAAAATGAAATGAGTCATTCAACATTCCACAGTCAAGTTGCCTTTGACAAGTACTCAAAATGTTATCTAGTAATGTGATAAACACTTAACAATCTTACGATTATTCAAAATTCACCTTGCAATGAATTTAATTCTAAAAGAAACATTTCCAGAGCCTTGTTGTTCTTTATCACTATGCATTTTTTAATATCTATTTTCACAATCAACTGGGTTGATTCAATTCCAATCTGTAAAAGAATCAATCCTGCACTTGCATGGTACTTAACGAGCGATTATGCAGTTTAGTTTAAGTTCAGATCTCTTACAAGAATCGGCCCAAGAAAGTGAAGAACCAAGTGGCTAAGCCTGGAGACTTGTCCACCTTCATCATCCTCTACTAAAGGGTCTCAATGGCATTTCCCTTGGCAATCATACAAATTCTTTCAAAAAGGGATATTAACAATTTCATTTTATATCAAGATTTATAGAAAACGGAAGCATAAGTTTCAATAATGTACTCCCTTCAAAGGACAATTGTTGTTTGATTTATCAAAAAGTGGCTTATCCAAATTTACAAATAGGGGAAGAACCTCTCACCACTTGAGAAAAGAGATCACATTGGTATGTGATGGACTCCATCATGTTAATAAATGTTTTCAATCATAAAAGTGAGGTGTATTAGACTATGTGGCTTACTTACATGTGAAAGTGTGTTCTTTACTTCATCAAATTTTGTCCACCCATTGCTAAGCCCTTTCATTGTATAAGTGAGCTATAAAAGTGTAGAGTACTACCCTCCAAAAGGGGAAGAGCAAAGAAGAGCACCTCAAAATAAAATAGTGACCTTACTAAGGGTATGCCTAATTGTCTTAGACTACTAAATCTCGATCTCAACCAAGTCTCCCCTCTAATCACAAGAAACCAATCAAAGTCCCCTCAAGAAATCGACAAGGATGCCAGGGCAACAGGTGGGTGAAGGGTGCACCATTTCAAGAGGAGTGATAACACCCATCTAGGAAAGAATAATGACGTCATTGTGCAAGTGAAGAAAATACATCACTAACACCTACTGAGAATGGAATTTCTTCCAAAGTTAGAGACATGAATCAGTTTAACATCAATCCACCACCCAAGTTAGCGTGAAAAGGCTAAGTACATTGTCCAAGTGTGCTATGAGAGTCTGACCCCAGACACGTTGCTCGAGAGCCAAGATAATATAAATCTATTACAAGAATCAATGCAAGGAAGTGAAGAACCCAGTGGCTAAGCTTGGAGACTTGTTTGCCTTCATCATCCTTAAGATAAGGGTTTCAAGGTCATTTCCCTTGGCGATCATAAATATTATGTCCTAAGGGATATTAACAATTTCCTTTAATATCAGGATTTATCTGAAGTCTCAATATCATACTCACTTCGAAGGACAATTGTTGTTTAATTTATCAAAAAATACCTTTATCTCAATTTACAAACAAGTAAGAACCCCTCACCACTCAAGAAAAGAGATCACATTGGTATGTGATGACCCCTTTACAAGTACGAAGACATGATTGTGACAAGCCACCACCAAATTGAGAGAAGCCATGAAGAAGGTGTAATTAAGGACTTAGTGTGCAAATCAATTGCCCTTTCTAATTACATTTTGGGGGAAAGAATAAAACTAAGAAAACCAATACCAAGTCAATAGATTGGGCATGGATCAAAGCAGTATCGAGAATCCTTGAAACCCACTACATAAGCAAGGGGCTAATATCCTATCAATGGTCATGTTGGTATTCAAGAGCCTGAAACAATAATTAAATGCAAGAAATATGACAATAAGACAAAATAATCACTCAGATAACACACGAGATTTACATGGTAAAACCCTAACGGTGTGTCAAGGAAACATCCACGAGGCAAGGTATTGATATGTCTTATTATTCAAGATGGGTTTATAATCGTGCTTACAACCTTACAAATGCCTCTCAAGGCTTCATGGATATATACAACATAGGTTAGATCGTTACATTAGTTCAAGAACTTGCTTTGGTTACATCGGTTCACGAATTGCCTTCGTTATACGAACTAGCAAATATTTACCATAAGTAAATTTGTATTATTACCATAACTAATTGTTGTCATAATTCCAACAATCTCCACCTTGACAACAATTTACCTGATACCTTGCCCAAGCCCATTCATCATCGCTTTTGCAAGCCCATTCATCACCGCAGCTTCTCTAACAGTACTGGTTTTGTGAACATGTCTGCACAGCTTGCTTCAGTATGGACCACTCCACCTCCATCAGTAACCTGTCTTACAAAATGATGCATTGTCCCATTTTGATACGTTGGACGATTAGTCAAATGCACAATGCTTCGACCACCACAAAACACCATACTCTGTACTTGTCCAAACTTACCCAATAGATCCACGGACTAAATCATGCAACCACTATAGGTGATACTTGTGCTTCTGTGCTTCTAAGATACTGAAGCACTCATTTCCATGCTCTTTCCTGGTTTTTCCATGTGTCCACTGACAACACCAACTGCATGTGAAATATTTGAACATCCCATCGCAAACATCAATCTTCCTACTATATTAGCATGTGGTACACAAGACATGACCTTTTCTTCCTTACTACCAAGACATAAACTTGAAGAAAACTTACAATGGAAAACTAAAGGGATGTTTACCAGTTTCAAAATGTTCATACTGAACCACATCAATATCTTCTCCATAGACTTCTATTGTGATAACCACAGCTTACCATTTTTCCCGTCTTTGTGTCGTCCTATGCCTAAGATTTTTTTTCCTGCTCCTAGATCCTTCATCTAAAACATCCTGGCCAACTAAGCCTCTAACCTGCTAATCTTACACATGCTTTGGCTTGCAATAAGCATATCATCAGCATATAATACTAAGAAAACAAATGTACCATTTTCCAAACTTTCAAAATAAACACAATGGTTATATTCACTTCTTAAGAAATTTAGGTTCATCATGAAAGAATCTAACATCTTGTACAATTGTTTGGGTACCTTTAAGCCATGCAATGATTCCCTAAGTTTGCAAACAAATCTCTCTTTGCAATCCCGAACAACTGAGCAAAACCCCACCTTTTTAAACTTAAAAAAAAAAAAAATATATATATATATATATATGCACATAAAACCGACGAAAACTCCAACAAAACAGTTGCGTGGGGTTTTGCTTAATCTCGGTAGTCTCGGTGGCCTTCACTCGCACATGGTTTTGCTTAATCTCGGTAGTCTCGGTGGCCTTCACTCGCACATGGTTTTGCTTAATCTCGGTAGTCTCGGTGGCCTTCACTCGCGCAAGGTTTCACTTAGTCTCGATAGTCTTTGGCAGCCTTCACAAGGATTTGCAAAGTATTCCACTCGCTTCTCTACTCATAACACTCAACCTCCACAGCCTGCGGCGTACAACCCTCTTCTGTGGTTTCTCTCTAGAAACTCACGTAGCAGCAATGAGAACCAGCTAGGGCCCTCCTCTGTGGTTTCTCTCCAAGAACTTGATAGTGACGGTTCTTTACTTTTCTCGACCTTCTCTGCCCAGCCCAACAAACCTTCAACCTAGTTGTTCTTTGCTCTTCTCGGCATGGGCAGGCACAAGACAGTTAACCTCTCGTGTTCTCTTCAAGCGCGGGCAGGCATAGGACATTCAACCTCTTGGGTTCTCTTCAAATGACGGCTAGGATTATCACCAATTGCCTCTTCGAATGACGGCTAAGGTTATCACTCTACCACTCCTCCTCTTCCTTCCATAGACCAAACACCAGCCTTCGCTCTAATACCACTTGTTGGTATTCAAGAGCCTGAAACAATAATTAAATGCAAGAAATATGACAATAAGACAAAATAATCACCCAGATAACACACGAGATTTACAAGGTAAAACCCTAACAATGTGTCAAGGAAACATCCACGAGGCAAGGTATCGATGTGTCTTATTATTCAAGATGGGCTTACAATCAAGCTTACAACCTTACAAATGCCTCTCGGGGCTTCATGGATATATATAACATAGGTTAGATCATTACATCAGTTCAAGAACTTGCTTTTGGTTACATTGGTTCACGAACTGCCTCCATTATACGAACTATCAAATATTTACCATAAGAAAATTTGTATTATTACCATTTCTAATTGTTGTCATAATTCCAACAAGTCATAGTTGAAACAAAGAGGAAAAAGAGAAAAAAAAAACAACTCCTAATTTGTGAACAATTAGAAAGAAAAGAGAAAATTTGAGAACCCCAATTAAGTTAAGGCATTAGGTACATTGCAAGCTTAATGTTTTGGAATGGGCAATCCAACTAGTTGCATGAGCAAGGTGATTTAAGTGTGAAGCGATGCTGCCCTGGTTCCATGCAAAAATAGTCCCCCATAGATCTGAATAGTGCGACTGACTTGCACAAAGAGGTCACATATCTCCATGGATTACAAACTTGACACCAATCTTGCTAAAACTACAAGTGGCTAGACATAATGCAGTCTACACCACTTTGAGAGATTTATATGTCCATTAGAATACAATATGCAGTGAGCTCCAAAACCCAAATGCCACTTAATCCCTAGACTTAAATCGTACTGAATACTCAGCACCTTTCAGACTTCGTCTATAATGCAAGCCTTCTAATTATTACAAGAGACAGCAAATTTTAAGGGATAGCGTACTTGACATAAACATATTCTGGTACATAGATTACCAAACTAAAATAAAGAAAAAATACAGAGCTTACATTAAGCAACATGACTTTTGGACAATGCAAATTGGCTAATGTTTTTCAAATATGTTCTAATCGGCGTCATTGTATTCTAAAAATTTAATATAGCTAGTGCAGATCTGTCTAACCCTGGTCTGACACGAAGTTCGAGGTTGCATATCTTGAATTCCAATATTTTAGATATATCGACCATTTCTATAAACTGGACCTATGCATCCTCGGGGAGTCCTCTAGGTGCATACCAAATCTCGGTTTAGATGGATTTATACTAGTGTCCATATTCAATGCACCATCTAGTTAATGAGCAAGGAAAGGAACACCGACAACCCCAAGGGTTAGTTCACAAACGCCTCAAGATCAAATCCCATTGAGCATCTTGGGGTTTCCAGCCAGTAAGTATTCTAACTGGCTGTTACTCTCATCCTCCATCCAGAAAACAGGGGTAAAGAGCGAAAATCCACAGGCGCTGGCTGTTACTCTCATCCTCCATCTTGAAAACAGGGGAAGAGAGCGAAAATCCACAGGCGCTGGCAAGGCACCAGCATGCTTAATTCGCGGACGAGTGAAGGACTATGTTTCTATGGGAAAAAAAAAAGTGCAAGGACACCGACACATACCTGCAACTCATATCTCTGCACATTGTAGCGAGCAATGGATAGGGCAACATGGCTGAGATCCACTGCCACTACGTGACCTTCTGGGTCTAGTAACTGCGCCAGGCCTATGGCAAGGGCACCGCTCCCGGTGCCCAAATCAGCCCACACCCCTGTAGCCAATGACCCATCAGTAGCAATTGCCTTTTGGGCTATTTCTATCAATTCTTCTGTAACTGGCCTAGGAATCAGCACTCCTTCTTGCACGGACAATACCACATCTCTCCAATGCGAACAACCCACAATGTACTGAAATGGCCTTCTTTTCTCCACTCTATCACTCCACAGTGAATACAAGTCCTCGACGCTGGTTCTCATATTCAAAGTGATTGGGGCCTCAAACGTAGCTAAATTTGGAGAATACTCATCTACTGCATCCTCCAAAAGCCATTCAATCTCCCTCAATAAGTCTTCGGAATCAGGGCCCCCATCAGCCTCTAAGTACTTGGACCCAACTGAGTTTGCCAAGTCCTGAGCCCATTTTCTCCATTTTAGCAGGTCTTCTGAGCATGTTGAGAAGATGGGTGGTCTCTCAAACAGAGGAACTTGAAGTTTTACCACTTCCTCCACAGTTTCTGTTATTGTGGATACTGTTTGGGCATTTAATGTGGGAGGAAATGGTGCGTTTCTTAGTGAATATGGAGGAGTGAAGGTTAGGAATGAGTGAGTGTATCTCCGTGTTGAGCAACGGAAGAAATTTGACTGGATTTTCATAGGAGGTAATGAACTGTAGCACAGTCCAATTGCAGCGATGGCGGTCTGCCTGAGGGCTGAGGCCATCCCGCGTTCTGGATTCCTGGAAATTTCCACCCTTAAAATGGTTTTTGATTACATGCAGTCCATCGAGATGTCAGTCAATTTCTCTACACAATTCCTATTGAATTGTCTTTTTCCACATGCATATACTTGAAACCTAGATTATGTTTTCATTCGGCCGGTGGTTAACGGACAAGTATCCACGCCTATTCTTGAAACCTAGATTTATGTTTCTTTAGGCCTGTAGTTAATGGACAAGTGTCCCTTTTACAATCTATGAAGGTAGGGTTAATGTGGAACGAAAATGGTAGAATTGAGACTTGTAATTACTCTACATATTATATAGAAACCATTTTAAACTAGTATACCTCGTGAGTGGGGAATGGAAATACCGAAGTGAGTGCGGAATGCAAATAACAAAGTGAAGGAAGATGAAGTTAAAAAGAGAGTATGATATTTTAAGATTGAAACAAGGTTGTGTGGCAGCGCAGT
>SNQJ01S0010393.1:179079-198473 GCA_010110895.2 Picea sitchensis | reverse complement strand
AGAGGAATAGGGTCCAAGTTATTGTTAAAAATGGGCTATGAAGGTAAAGGGTTAGGCAAGCATGCACAAGGAATTGTTGAGCCTATTGTTGTTGAAGAGAGACCCAAGTATTGTTGTCTTGGATATGAACGAAGAGATGGAGCAAATTCCAAAGTTGAGGAGACAAAGGAAAAAGTTCCAAGAACAAATGTTGTTTCAAATTCACCTCCTCAAGAAGGCTATAAAGGTGAAAGTTCAAGAACTTTTGTTGCAAGTTCAACCCCTCCAGCATGTAAAGTTTGTTTTCAAGATGAATGCAAATGTGTGAAACGAAAGAGTTGTGACAGTGATGAGGACAAGAACACTATTGTTGGTCTTCAAAGGAGAGCTTGTAACTCTTCAAATTCACCTCCTCAAAGAGGCGATAAAGGTGAATGTTCAAGGTATAATTATGCCTATCATTCAACTGCTTTTGATTATGTTAAGCATGATAAATTTGCATGTAAAAATGGAAGAAAATGTCCATGTACATATATTGGTTTATATAACAATCATGTTTCAAAATGTTGGAAAAGATTGACCACTTTCAGGAAACTTTACAAGCAAAGACAACTTGAAAAGAGGATGCAAAAGATTTGCACTCATTGTCAGAAGAGAGGTCATCTCATTGACCAATGTTGGAAATTGTATCCAACCAATCACCCACAACACAAGAAGTAGATGGATAAAGAGATTGGCAAGAATGGAAGAGGAGATTCCTTCATCAATGTGAGTCAATATGATTCACAAGAGGACGATTTTCAGCAGAAAAAGTCACCGGTTAGTTGGCTTGGTAAGAAATGGTTGGATTTCTTGAGAAAGTAAGGCTTGCATTTTATGTTGTAAATGCACTTTTCAGCCTTATGTGTGCATTTATGTTGAGAGTATGATAATTTGCAACAGTTTATCACAACTTGTATGATGCAAGTTGCATGTGAATGCAATTCATTTGAAGGCATTTTTGTTGTTGCATAACTTCACCAGGAGCATGTAAAAGTGGGGTATGATGTTCACTTGTTACAGCCATATATCTTTTTCATATTTAGTTCTTATGTACCCACATGTTTCGGGTTTATGTACTTATGTTTGTACTGGAAGGAGAGTTGAAGAGTCATCCACATGCATTTGTTTTTGTGTATGTGTAAGAAGTGAACCTGGTGATAGTTCATCATGAATGATTCATGATTGTGTATCATGAATGTTGACTTGTCATTTTGGGAAGGTCGATATGTTTCAAATGAGTTTTGTCTTATGCCGATGTTGTCTTGACGACTATGTTGTGTCGATCATGTTTTTCGACTTATGTTTAGTCGATGGTGTTTGTTGGCTTCTAAGTTGATTTTGAGTACACCAAGATGCAGGAAACACCATGCGCTTTGATGAAGTACAAGATGTGACCATTTGATTGAAGAGAAAAAAGACTTTGTTGGCATCATTTTCAATCTTGTATAAATTTGTTTTCAAGATTGATAGTTTTCTTGGTTTGTGACAAGATGTCGCAGGGAAGCTTTTGCAGCCATTGTAGAGAGGATTGTTTTGACGCCAAAGAGTTCGTAAGAGATACTTGATTCTTAGTGGGAAGGTTGGCAGTCTTCCAAGCAGCCAAAGAACAGTGGGTTAGCAGCAGCCAGAGATCAGTGGTTGAGGGACATAGCCAGTTGCAGTGCAAGGCATGTCAAAGTATCCAGGTGATTGTCAAAAAGACTTTTCAAGTAGAATCAGTTGATAGAACTTGGAAGAAGAAGAGTATTGAAGCTCAGACAAATAATCATAAGCTTTTGTGGTTCCAAAAGATTTTCAGTGGGAAGGTGTGATCAAAATCTGGACCAAGGGTCAAAATTTAGCTCAAAAATCAAAGTTCTCATAATTTCCTCAAAACAAATAGGTGCATATCCCTCATCGTCATGAACCCAACGCAACTTGTTTGGGTTCAAACGGACGTCAGATGAGAGAGATATCATGATCTGTTTGAATCGTCAAACAGGCAAAACAAATTGTTGACTATACAGTCCGTACAGTCTGTACAACTGACGTGGCAGAGGTTGTATGATGATGTGGCACATCCATACAATGAGGTGGAAAATGGTGAGATGACATTCACTCATTGGCAGATGTGGATGAATCAATTTTTAACACGTGGAATTTAATGGGAAAATGGAGTGGTGCCACGTGGCCCAGGCATGGGCTGCCACGTGGCACCATGGTATAGGTTGGTTGTTTAAAATATAATGGATTCCATGGGGATTGAACCCCGAACCTCCCCACGCACATGTAAATCCTTTGCAAAGTCCACCCTGCCAACACACCATGCATTGTTACTTGTTATATATGTGGTTTGAAATATATTTGAATTAGACTTATTTAACGGTTGGTGCGGGGGTCCAGGTTGGGGCTTAGCCCCAGCCCCCGGTTTCACATGTCTTCCCATGAGACCCTTTGTCACATTGAGAATGTGCAGGAATTGGTTTAAACAGTTACAATGCTGACACTTGTTGGTTAACCATTCGTCCTTGAAACTTAGCCCTATTTTGCAATAGCACAAGGTCGCATGGACCCTTGTGACCATGACCTTGGCGGTTAGGGGCTAGGTGTTCCCATAACCATCATACAGTTTGCACCGTTATGTGGTTTCACTTAGTTCTAGGTTTTAGCACAATTTTTTGAGCGTGTTCTAGGTTGGCCACACAAAGGTGCGTTTTGGTGAACCAAAGACAGCAAGCTTGAAGGAAGAAAATGGCAGGAGGCCTATCTTCTTCATTTTTTGGCCAAATGAGGTGCCAAAAAATCCAAGCTAGGGGTTTTTGGATGTTATGAATCCATTGGAACTATTTTCAAATCCATTTGAAGAATTATTTTGCAGGTTTTTCACCATTGAAGTTTCAGAGAGCTCTAGGGAGCTTGAAGCCCTCATTGTTTGAGGTCATGCTCAGATGAGCCCATGTTTGTTTTCTGTGATTGAATAATCATTTTTGGCTAATTATTATTCTATGAACACTTTCGGATAGGTTTCAGATCCATTTGAGAACTTTTACAGGTGTTTTTTCCACAAGGAAGCTCAGGGAAGCTTAAGGCCACATGTAGAAGAGGTCATACCCGGATGAGTCATGATCCGTTTTCAGAGTTTTATTAGTCATTTCTGGGGGTTTTATGTATTATGAACCTAATGGTACAGTTAGTATTTCCATTGGATTTGAGCAGCATCTTGTAAAATAATCTTTGACAAATTAATCCCAGAGAGCCAAGTCCATTGAAGGAGACTCAAGGAGATGTAGCCCAGAGAGGGGTGAACTCCTTTATCATCTTGTTATTGTTGTGAGTTTGATGGATTATTTGCTGCAAATTATGTTTTTGTGTATTTATTTAAAGTACATATTTAACCATTTAAAATAACATTTCCTCACACATGAACATTTAAAAGAAGATGCATAAACTTGACACATAATTCATCTTCCATATTTTAACACATTGAGCAAGGTCCTGTAAAGTTTATTTTAATGAAGTAGAGGGTGATTGCATAGCATAACAAGTGAGCCCACTATTTTCAGATCAGTGAGAAAGTCCCTAATGTGGGCCCTAGTCATTTAATTTTTGAGATGCAAATTAAAAGATGACTTTATGACTAAAGTGAGGGTGAGTGAAGAGACATATAATCTTAGTCACTCATCTAATCTAATCTCAACCATTGGATTAGAAAACCCCTCACCTTCCCTCATGAGGTCAATTAGGGTATGAGGGCACACCATTCTTGAAGTGGTTGTTCATTTGTTTTTCTTTTGGAGAGAAAGAGAGAGAAAGAGAGAGGTCGAGATGAAGAAGAGGCAGCATCTGTAGAGTTGGGAATGCATCCTAAGGAAGAAAGCTATCATGAATTTCAAGGCAGTGTACATCATTGAATGCATACCATACGGTACAAATTTCTAGAGGTTGTACAACCATTTATTATGCACAGAAATCAAGGGAGATAACATAAGTTTTTCTAATAAGTTTGGCATGCATCCCAAGGCTTCCATATAGTCATTTATTGGCACATAATTCGAGGCACTTGTTGTCATAAATTTATGGGTGAAATTACATATAGTCCATATAGTTTTTGGCATGAATTTCGAGGGATGTACAACATAGTTTTCGAGAAGATTGGGTATGGTTTTCCAGGAGTTGTTCTTGTTTCATATTCCATACAGTCTTAGCATAAATTTAGCATGGAAACTGAGACAGTCCGTATATCTTTTATTGTTGGGATAGACGTACAGTTGTACAGATTTTTGGTACAGAAATCGAGGAGCTTTTTCTAGGACTGTTCAGAAGGATTTTTTGTGAAAGAATGTATGAGATAAGTTTTTTTAATTTCTGAAGATGAATATGTTGTAGAAGAAATTTTCTAAAGCTCATAAATAATAAAAATCCCTCTCTCACTAGTTTTCCCCTTGTGGGTTTTTCCAGGGTTGATGTTAGACAGAAAATTCCTATGTCTATAATTTTCTGAGTTTTATATGTTGCTGATATTTTATTTTTGCATTATAAATGATATTCAAAATCCTCATGTTTTAGTTCTAAATTTTATTTTCTGCTAAGTTTTTATATGCTGATATAAAAATGAGGTTTGGGCATTTCACATTGGCTGAAAAATTAGAGAGACTGAAACTGGGTTGGGGTCTGAAAATTTTACATATATTTATATATATTCGTTCCTATACTATGAACATGCTAAAGTTTCTAACAAACATGTAACTACAATTGTAAATGATATGCTGGATATATAGCTTCCTTTAGAATTAGAGATGCTGGAAAACCCTTTTTTTTCTTTTTCTTGTAATACGATATGAGTTGAAATTTCTAGCTAAAGCAACAACCCCGACTCATATTTTTCCATATAAATCGAATATAATGAAATCAAAGAGTACCAATAATTATATTACCATAATCTAAACTCTAGGAACATTTTAGTGCCGAAATAGTTAAATGGAGAAGTCATAGCCGAGTTGTATAAACCTCATCCTTTCATTCTTAAATAGTAAATATAGTGCTTGAATTTAAGAAACGGACTCACTATGATTCAACCTACCATCCCAAGTATTTGCGACCAGTATCGCTAGTCAATAAATAGGAAATTCTTTTACATATTTTGACCCAATTTAAAATCAAACATGGATTTAATACATGTGTAAGTACTGGTACTATTTCAAACAATGGAAATACGACATTGGGGCGTACTTCAACAAAAAATAACCTAATTTGAGATAGAATTTAGTTTTTTAACAAACTGGACGGGGCCACGATCCCCTTTGTATGGCTTAGAACCTGTAGAGTTTATCCTAAGAAAATATGGGTTCGGAACCCGATTACCTTTCTCAATGAAGACAGGGGCGGGTTTCTAGGGCTTGCGCAGACCGAAGCCCTACAAAGAAAAGAAAAATAAACCCTATGATTATTAACTTTTAGTTGAAGGAAAGTAACGAAAAAACAACAAAAATATGACAACCTTAACCAACAGTGTAATATTCCTTTCCAAAGACACTCATCTTTTTGAATGCATAGGCTCGGATCCTTGTCTTGTTGCTTATTATCTGGGTAGATGGTCGAGCCGAGGGAGGAGGGTGCAGGGAATCCCTGATGAGTAACTCGTATCAACAAGGCCCACCATTAGTGATTTATACCAACACTTTAAACAATGAAAGAAAATAAAAAGGGGAACGTTATAGCAATCAATGAAACTAAATAAAGTGAAATAGATGACGGTCTTAGCTTTCCTTAATGCATAAACAATATAAGTCAAGTTGTGCCTAAGATATGTTTTAAACTTTTCCAAAATCAAATTTACAGAGAGTAAGGATTAATCAAGTAGTCAACACTGAGAATTTCATAACCAGACCTCGAGAGGTCTCCATACAACTTACAGTATTACCATCACAAATAAAAAATTAATGTTCAACTTTCTTTCGACGGAAGAAAAAATTCTTTGTAAAGTACACACAGAAATTTTAACTTAAAAGTCACATACCGTGATATGGTTCCAGAAACTGTACGCAAACATATTAAATGGATTTTGTAATTATATCAAGTAAGAATTCACTATAGTATTTATTGGTCAACTAAGGATCTTAGTATAATACCGTCGGGTAGACTCAACCTTCACAAAACAAAGCATAAGGAGGTGTTACACACAAGGTATACCAACAAATCTTACGAAACCTCATCCGGGCCAAATCCGATCTCGTTGTATAGCTACCGGGAAGGAGCGCGAAGGAGAATGATTCTTGGGCATATTGTAACCCAAACTAAAATTACCAGGGGGCTAGCTGGTAAGCCTCAGGAAATCATGAAAACAAGGAGACCAAAATAAAAATAGAAATGCACGAATAATCCAAGTCGATTTTCAGAATAAGATTAACCCCGAAGAATATGCAACGTTAACATTAAGGGAAAAATGTAAATAAACTTTGTGGTAGGATATACAAAATGAAAAGGACATTCACTGAATTAGACCTCTGAAACTTTATTACTCTGCTTAAGATACGATAGAGTATTATAAACTTACAAGTGAGACGGGCCTTGTTGACTAGATTGATGGGCAAAAGACCTCCAGAACGATAGTTTTCCCCACCGAAGGACAACACAGAGAGTCAATTTCGGAGAGCCATAATGATGACGAAGGAAATTGTCTAACACTAAGTTGAGGATGAGCCACCAAAGTAAATGTCGAAGTATGGGGTTGGTCGGGCCATGTGCTAGGGAAAACTTGGCAAGACGAGACTAGAGGGAGGACAGGTGGGAAGGTCATCGTAACCTGCATATACAAAAATTCCATTGATTACAAGGGTAGAGTCTTAACTTCTCTAACAAGCACATCCCTTGCCCTTAATAACCAAAAATACACATTTAATGGTTGTCTCTTTCAAGAAGTGACTAGTTGAGTATAGTTGGAGGTTAACTATTCAATCTCTATTGGACTACTGTCATTGTCTTGGGTGGTTAGGATAATGCTTAGTTAATACTTAGTCGAACAGAGTTGTCGCATGAGAATTCCTCACCCAAACTGTGTTAATCTTAGTGTTTAGGAGAATTGTAACCATGAAAAATTTATGAGGAGAATCGATTCAACGACCTAGGGAATTATTGGTCCATATTAAACCTTGTACGTTCTATTGTTTTGGGTATAACTTCCAAAGATTTTTTTTTATTTTTGTAGATATCTCCTTTTAGATCAAAGGATATAGAAATAAGTTATGTGTTAATGGGGACTTAGGACCTTGAAACCTAGGTGTATGTATATATAAAACCACTATATAAATAAATATAGTTTAAACATGTGTTAAAGAAAAGTGGTAGGAATTTTGAAGGATCCCCCTTATTAATTTTTTTGTTTAACTTGAATATGTTATAGGTTGTCATCGTATGGTAGATGGAATTTAAATCCAGAACTAGGATGAGCATTCCCCTCCTTGTTATGAAGCTATTAAGTGAAAATGGAGATTAGTACCCCATAGCAAAAACAAATTATGGTGAATTAGAGGTACATTACATATGGTATCAGAGAAAAGGTTACACCACTTGGACCTTGAACAGGGCCACCTGATTTCTTAGAAAATAATTCTATTTATGTAAAACTAATAAAACCTTTATTGTTGCAAACAAAAAACCCTTTTTTGTTTTGTGCTGATCATGGCAACACAGGATGACGCAGAAATCAGACTTGATGGGAATCCTAAACAAAGACTTCCTGAAAATCAGAGACAAAATAGTGATGGAAGCTCACCTACTGAAGTTATGGAAATGATGAGGAATCTCATTGTTGAGCTGCGGGTTTTCAAAGCCAACAATGAAAAACTGAAGAAGGCACAACAGGAACAACATGAGATAAATGAAGTCTTGTTGCACAGTATAGTGATGAAGAAAATCCCAAAGGAAGATAACAATGAAGAAGAGATCAGCAAAAGGGCCTCAAAAAATTATGGTCCTGAAGCAGAAAAAGGAGACAGTTCGTTTGAAGGTACACCATCATTTGAGGACAAAACAAAAATAGATAGGAAAAGAGAACAAGTAGACCACCTTGAAGTAGAATTTAAGAAAATTAAACCAACTACCTTTGATGGAGATTCCAGAACAGGGGAGGAAGCTAAGGCATGGTTATTAGACATCAAAAAATATTTCCATATATACAACTATTCCAACAACATGAAGGTCAGAATGGCCATTTACAATCTAAAAGGAAAAGCCAGCATTTGGTTGCAAGATCTGAAATTGGCCAAATGCCTAAAAGAGAAACAGATGGAATGGTCTGACTTTAAGAAATATTTCAAGAAACAGTACCTATACGAAAGCTAATATGAAAGCAAAATGAAATAATTCTATGAATTATGACTTGTTCAGATGACGATGGAAAATCTTATAAACAAATTCCTGGAACTACTAAGGTGCGTACCTTATATCCGGGAGGAAAAGGTAAAAATCCAGCGGTTCCTAGGATGTTTACCACAATCTTACAGGGACAAAATTGATTTTGACAACCCCAAGTCCTTGAGTGAAGTATTCAGGAAAGAACGAATGTGCTACGACCAGTACAAAAAATGAGAAGAGTTTCCCAAGGCTTGGAAGGATAAGAAAAAAGACTGAATGAACCAGCGGAAGAAGGGATATCAGCCAAGTCCTTATCGGAATGCAACAAAAAAAATTCCTAGAAACCATTTTCACTCAAACCATCCAAGAACACAAGGAGGCGGTAAACTGGTAAACCTGGGAACAAAGAAGTTTGGGGACAATCCCCGGGAACCATTAAAATGTTGGGAATGTGGAGAACCTCATCTGAGGAGGAACTATCCACGTTTAAATTCAGTAAATAGAACTATTGTCCATAATTTGGAGGAAGCCTCGATGGTGGGTGATGTGGGTAGAATATTTCATCAAATCAATGCAACCATAGACAGTCAGCAAGCCAACCACTAGTCCTCTGTGGTGGAAATCGAAAGTAAAATCAATAACACTCAAATGATTATTTGAATCAATCCTGGAGCTATGTTAAGTTATATCACTCCTGGTGTGGTAGAGTCAAATAAACTTAAGAAAAAGAAACACACAAAATCATGGCTGGTAAAATTAGCAACAGGAACTAAAAGGAAAGTGGTTGACTTTATTTTCGATTTTGAGTTCATTTTAGATGGTCAAAACATAAGAACAAATATGAGCATTCTACCACTAGGATCTTATGATGTGATTATCGGAATGCCTTGGTTAGAAAATAACAAAGTAGTACTAGATTGTTATGCAAAGTCACTTAAGTATAAAGATGATTATGACACTACTAAAACATCCCACGGTATACCAAAACCAATATCAGTTAGACATGCCACAACAATGCAATTCAAGAAATGCATGAGAAAGGGTTGTCAATTTTACGTTATCCAAATAACTAATCTGATAGACAAAGAAGATAATCCCAACTTGGAAGACTTTGTTGTTCTACGGGAATTCAGAGACGTGTTTGTTGATGAAATACCTGAATTACCCCCTACAGGGGAAATAGACTTTTCCATAGACTTTCTACCTGGTTCAGTCCCTATCTCTAAAGCACCTTACCAAATGAGTTTGCCCAAATTGACAGAATCAAAAATACAGTTATAGGGATTGTTGGACAAAGAGTATATCAGACCGAGTGTATCACCATGGGGAGCACCAGTCCTCTTCATGAAAAAGAAAGATGGTACTCTAAGACTATGTATCGATTATAGACAATTGAATAAAATGACTATTAAGAACAAGTACCCCTTACCTAGGATAAATGATTTGTTCGATCACGTAGGTGGGGCCAAGATCTTTTCAAAGTTGGATTTATGATCGGATTATCATCAAGTTAGGATAAAAGATGAATACATAAGAAAAAAAGATTTTCGAACAAGATATGGACACTACGAATTCGTAGTTATACCTTTCGAACTCACTAACGCACCAGCCACATTTATGTGTCTAATGAACATTATTTTCAGTCAGTACTTAGACAAGTTCGTACTAGTATTTATCAATGATATTCTGGTCTATTCTAAAATAGAAGAAGAACATGAAGAATACTTCAGAATAGATCTGCAAACTTTGAGGAAGCACAAACTGTACGCTAAATTCGATAAGTGTGATTTTTATCAAAATAAAATGTAGTACCTAGGACATATAATTTCTGCAGAAGGCATTGCAGTCGAACATGAGAAAATAAGAGCCATCATGGAATGGTCGGTACCTAAAGATGTAGTGAATATCCGATCATTCATGGGAATCAACGGATATTATCGCAGATTTATAGAGGGGTTTTCCAAAATAGCCTACCCCATCACATCATTACAAAAGAAAGCAACCAAGTTTAACTGGTCACAAAAGTGTCAAGATAGTTTTGACAAGTTGAAGGAATTATTGACAACCGCACCCATTTTGAAGGTAGCAGACCCAGATAAAGACTTTACCATTTGTGTTGATGCGAGTAAAAAAGGACTAGGTGGTGTCCTAACTCAAGAAGGACAGGTTATTTGTTATGAGTCTCGGAAATTAAAAGAGCATGAGTTAAACTACGTCACTCATGACTTAGAATTTTCAACAGTAATACATGCCTTAAAAATGTGGTGACACTACATAATGGGCATAAAATTTCTATTATTGATGGATAATAGTGGTGTGAAATATCTATTTAGCCATCCAAATCTTAATGCAAGGAAATCAAGGTGGCTAGCCTTTTTGAGCGAATTCAACTTTGAGGTAAGACATATCAAGGGTAAGGGGAAAAGGTAGCAGATGCTTTAAGAAGAAGATTCCATGGGTTATTTGAGATAAATATCAGCAGGTTAAGGCTGACCACCAACACCCAGCCAGCCTACTATAGCCATTACCAGTACCAAAATGGAAATGGGAGACCATATCACTAGACTTTATTACAAGTTTTCTTAAAACTCAGAAACAGAATGATTCTATTATGGTTGTAATCGATAAACTTAGTAAGTCTACACACTTTATTCCTATAAAGTCTAGTTTTAAATCTATAAATATCATTGAAATATTTATGAAATAAATTTTTAGACTCCATGGTATTCCTAAAATGGTGATTTCAGATACAGATGTAAAATTCACATCTTTTTGGAAAGAATTGTTTGCAGGGATAAATACTAATTTTAAAGGTAGCAAACCCAGATAAAGACTTTACCATCTGTGTTGATGTGAGTGAAGAAGGACTAGGCGGTGTCCTAACTCAAGAAGGACATGTTATTTGTTATGAGTCCTAGAAATTAAAAGAGCATGAGCGAAACTATGTCACTCATGAATTAGAATTGGCAGCAATAATACAGGTCTTAAAAATGTGGCGACACTACATAATGGGCAGAAAATTTCTGTTATTGATGGATAATAGCTATGTGAAACATCTGTTTAGCCAACTAGATCTTAATGCAATGCAAGCAAGGTGGCTAGCCTTTTTGAGCAAATTCGACTTTGAGGTAAGACATATCAAGGGTAAGGAAAATAAGGTAGCGGTTGCTTTAAGTAGAAGATTCCATGGGTTATTTAAGATAAATATCAACAGGTTAAGGCCAAACGCCAACAACCAGCCAACCTGCTATACCTATTACCAGTACCAAAATGGAAATGGCAGACCATATCGCTAGACTTTATTACAAGTTTTCCTAAAACTCAAAAACAGAATGACTTTATTATGGCTGTAATCGATAAACTCAGTAATTTTGCACACTTTATTCCTATAAAGTCTACTTTTAAAGCTATAAATATCACTGAAATATTTATGAAAGAAATTTTTAGACTGCATGGTATTCCTAAAATGGTGATTTTAGATACAGATGTAAAATTCACATCTTCTTTTTGGAAAGAATTGTTTGCAGGGCTAAATACTAATTTGAATTTCAGTATGAGTTATCATCCACAAACAAATGGATAGACTGAAAGAATGAACCAAATCATAGAGAATATGCTCCACATGTACGTAAGAACAAAATCGAGCAAATGGGAAGACTACCTACACTTGGTAGAGTTTGCATATAAAAATGGGTACCAAACTTCGGCCAAGTTAAGCCCTTTCGAGGTACTATACGACAGAAAGTGTACGACTCCATTTAGTTGGGATAACCCGATTGACAGACTTATGGTTGGACCAGAGATGCTCCAAGAAATGGAAAACATGGTAAGAAAAGTACTAGAGAAATTGAAAGAGGCACAGGACAGATAGAAAAGTTATGTGGACCAGAAAAAAAGACACTTGGAGTTTCAAGTGGGAAATCATGTTTACTTAAAAGTCAAAGCCCGCAAGAGTTCACTAAAACTCAAGAAATGTGCCAAGTTGGAACCCAGGTTTTGTGGGCCCTTCGAGATACTAGCTCGAATTGGACCTGTAGCATACCAACTTTCACTTCCATCTAATAAAAAAATTCATAACACATTTCATGTTTCCTTGTTCAAAAATTATGTTCATGATCCTACTCACATGATCGATTGGAACTTGGTGCAGGTGGAACCAGAAGGAAAGTTCCAGGCGAAACCTTTGTGCAATCTAGACCGGAGAGAAATAACACTTTGGAACAAAGTCGCTGCTTAGGTAAAGGTGCAATGGAAGTAATTTAGTCCTGAGGAGTCCACTTGGGAGTTGGAGGGAGATTTGCAGAAATCTCATCCAATCCTATTACAAGAAAGGAACGAACACTGAGGACAATTTTTTATTGAAGGGGGAAAGGATGTGACATCCCCAAAAATAAATTAATTTTGAATTCGAAAATTGTTAGGAAAATTATTCCGTTTTTGGTAAAGTCAAATTTGGAAAAAAAATTCCATTTATGGCAATTCCAAATTTCGAATTTGGTAGTTTGTAATTAATTATTATGACTGTTGGGTAGAAATCAGATTTGACCCAACTAATTATTTGACTATGACACTTGTATGAAAACAGAATATTTTATATTTATTGCAGGAGGACAAATGGAACGACCATGTTAAAGTCAACTGACCATGACTCCATGAGTGGGGAAGATGTTGGAACTACCTCAGGGATGATTGTTGCAAGTGGAAAATCATGGATTTCTCCATTGGCAACCCCTGAAAATCAGGGATTTAAAAAGATGTGAAAATTCCCAAGGGAGGGAAAAAGACCTAGGCAAAAATATTGTTTTGATAAATAGCATATGTGAGGAGGCAGGACGCTCCCTAGTATTCTGGGGAAAATATGATTTATTTCTTGTTGTTATGAACACTACTTGCTGAGTGTGAGGCGAGGAGAAGAGTGTTGAAGATGAACGATATTGTTGGGAAGGAGTTCTGAGTTAGCCCTCATGGATTCATGTTTAGGCTAGGGGTTGAATTGAGCAAGTGATTTGGTTGCCCTGTTCTACGGTTGGGAGGAATGTTGTTTCTCCCTTTATCTTCCCGTGAACTGGTTCAGATATGTAATCCCTTTCCTTCTTTGTTTTGAATGAGAAAATATTTGATGTAATTGTATTGTGAAACTTGAGTAGAATTATTATCCATCTCTTTTAAATGATTTAGTCGCAGTTGTAGTGCACCTATTAGATTCTGTATGGATACTGTTCACTCCTCAAATAAATTGGTGGATTTTATTTGTTGTTTAGGTGATAGGTTGTGATCTTAATTCATTTTTTTAGTTAAGATAGTTGCAAAACTTCAGTTTTGTCTTTTTTCTTAGAAAACAGTGTGATCCATAAAGTCTTATTTTCAAAATTTGCATATTCACTTTCAACAGCTAACGTGTGTCCAAAAGTTCAGTGTTAGCTATGGAAAGTGGTGACTTTCAGCAGCAAAGGATCGCTTCTCATGAGTCTGTGCGCTGTTGAAAGTGGTGAATTTCAAAATGTCCAACAATAAGTTTCGCAGGTCATGCACTGTTGCAAGTGCATACTTTCTGCAGCTATGGAGCGGTCTTTACAAGGTTGTTTGCTGGTGAAAGTGAAAAATTTCCGCAGCTAAGGAGCAGTTCTTAAAGGGTCACGCGCTGAGGAAAGTGAAGAATTTCCGCAGCTAACGGGGGTTTTCCACAGGGTCATGTGCTGGTGAAAGCGGCAAGGATGAACAACTAACAAAGGAATTTTCCACGGGCCGTTGGTTGAAGAAAGCGGGAATCACGTGCATGTTATCTGCGTCTAAAGGCAATGATGATATGATCATCCCACATCAGGAAAATTCAAATCATGCGCTGATGAGAGTGGGTAATGATGGAAACTAAATTCTGCACATCGGAGTAGGATTGTGATGCGAATTCGGCTCAGAAACTCATGCCCCATCATCATGGCATCAGGGATGTCAAGCTCGAATTCAGTAGTGCAGGTACAGAGGACGTACTGTCGGCCTGATAAGCATCAATTCAAGTCGTTGTTTCCATATCATACCCTATTCGTGGAAGTCTGTCAAAGTTTCAAATGTTTTAAAAACAAAGCCGACTCCCGAAGTGCTTTCAACAACGCAGAACCTCGGCTTGACCAACAGTTGCAAGGGTTACAAATTGTCAGGATCTTCGAGCTACAGAATGGTGAGAAAATTTAGTGGTTCTCTATTCAAGAGAGAGTTGGATAGCTTGTCCTTTTTACAGACACACCCTGAAGTCCAGAGACATTTTTCAAACGCAGGGTGTATTGGGTTCGTTGAAAGATTGCAAATTGGTTGCCACCAGTCTATGGCAGAAGCTTTTGCCAAGACTTTCGATGGGAACAAATCTCAGGTTGGGTCAATGGAAATTAGAGTGGATGAAGTTGTTATTGCTGTAGCAACAAGCCTACCAAGAACCGGTCAGAGATGGTTTAAAACCACTTCTCCCAAAAATCTGGATTTCAGAGCTTATTTGAAAGAGGGGTACAAGCACAAGGCATGGAAAAAAGGTATGCTAGCTTCCTATCTAGAATAAGAATGGCAGGAGCTGTTCAGAGGCATCCAACGGTACATTACCTCGGAAGGCAGGTATGATAAAGTTATGATGTATCACATCAAACTCCTGGATCATTTCACAATAAAGACTCCCATTAATTTACCTTTTTTCCTACATAAAATTTTGACTAAGGTTTGTAAGAAGATTAGGGCTCAACCCTTGAGCATAAAAAGTACTCTATGCCACTTCAGCCTCATAAAATTAATCATCCTGGAGAAATTGAAACAGCAGGGAAGGAGATGGGATCATTTTTTTATTTTGGGAAGGTTTTGAAACATAGACCCAGCTGGCAAATGAACCAGGGAAAGCTTCAAAGAAACAGTCTTCTCCTCAAAGTAGTTCAAGAAAAAGAAGGACCCTGCCAGGACCTCCAGAAGACAGAATTTCTGGAGTGAAGCCCCGCAGGTCGAAGAAAAGGTTAAACTTTGAGCAGACCATAGAGCAGACCACAGTGCAGGCCACAGAGCAGATCACAGAGCATCCTACAGAGCAGAGTACTGGGAAGAATATACTAAACCTTCCCTATTCAGATTCAGAATCAGAGCAACAAGATCAATGCCCTGTCACTGAGAATCCTGAGCAGACAACTGAGTGTGCACAAAACTATGAGACCTTCACTCATACAGAAGAGGGAGAAACATCAAAAATCTCCAAATCAAAGAAGTCTCAGAAGATCAAGCATCTCAAGAAGGTAATTTCCCAGCAAGAGGTTTTGGAAAGGGTAATTAAAGAAAGGTATAAGAAGTTGTCTGAGAACTTCGAAAAAACCAATACTTCTTTTGAGAGATTGGCTAGGGAAAGTGTTAAAGAGAAGAAACGAAAGAAAAAACTCACCAAAGATTACAATAGCCTGTGGTGGCTGGCCAAACACCTTAAAAGGCAGATAAGAAGGTTAAAACAAAAACAGAGGAAAAAATATCATCAAGATCTGAAGGTTCTCGCTCAAGTCGTCGTTAATATACAAGGTGAGAAATCGGAAACACACTAAATTTTGATGAAATCGAAATTTTGGAAGTGAAAACTCATTTTGAGTGCAATCGGGGCTTTCACCAGCGCAAATCTATATTTTATGGCCCGTTAGCTGTGGAAAGTGACGGCTTTCAACAGCTAATCCGCGAAAAATTAAACGAATGCGCTGTTGAAAGCTGGAAAAGTGATTTTTGAAGCCAAGGACATGACAGTTCATTCCAAACAGGTTTTGAAGGAGCTCCAGTGTATCAAGGGGCTATCAGATCACATGCAAAGGGTTCAGCATTAGAATTTCGAGATGATTTTTGCAATCACATGCAAAACCATTCCCTCAAAAATAAGCCATGAACATTGGGAGATCCAAGTGTCAAGACAGGTGTCCTGCTATTCTTCACCACATTGCAGTTACCAGGGGCTGAAGGAGGAAAATGGCGAATTTTGGATATTGAATACAGTTCGAGTTCTAAGTTTATTTGTTAAGACTTTCCTTTCAAGTTGTTTATATAGAATTGAATTGTTTTTATTAAATACAGATCCATGTTTTTAGGATCTGTAAAATTGTTTGTAAGAGGCTATAAATGCCTATTTTTGATATGAAACAAAGGTTCGATTTTGGGTTCTACATGCTGCTACTATAATCACAAGGCTTATTCTTAATATATGAAACATTTCAAGCTTCCTTCAGTTGTGTTATCAGACTTTTTCTGTTCTGTTTTCTAATATCTTATGAGTGAATGTTTTCTTTATTGGCGCTTATTCAATTCACATGTGATTGTCATCTCACTAGCTGATTGATTAAGTTAAGAATCATAAGTTATTTTCCTTAGCTTTTAAACCCATTGTGCTTGTTTTATATGAGTATAATCTAGTTCAATAGATATCTTCTCTTCCATTTAATCAAACCTTGTCTAATTGCATTTCTAGAAGGCCTTGTGATATTTGATATCTCTAGACAGTATTAAACACACAGTCCAGTCCCTATATATTCATCTTGATCCAAAAACCACATCAATTATTAAGAAAATATTTCCCAAAAAGAGTTAGTTACCAGGCAGCTTCGACTTACAGCCTAGAAGAGTTTCCTGGAGTGATAACAAATTGGCGTTGTTGCCGGGGAGAGGAGATTGAAGCTCAACTTCTCTGGGAGACGACATAGATCTAGTTCTTGATGATAGACAAGAAGTAGACATTATCAGGTTGTACATTTTCTATCTGGTGACTCCATTGAAACGAAGTGGCTCCCAAAAGAGCTCACACCAGGGAGAACCAAGAAGGCCCATTGATAACACTAGTTCCTGATCCCGAGAAGATCATCAGCAAGGGAAAAGATTTGCAAAGATAGGCTTCCGGATCTGCAAGGGCAGTTGATTCAGGTATTCAAACTGATACTCATCCTTCCATATCTAAAAAGCCTTTGGTTGAATCCCCTGCTGAAATTCAAAATTCTCAGGAAATTGAAAATTCATCTCAAGTTTCTAAGGTAGAAGAACCTTCATTTTCTTCTAATATTACTGATTGTGTTCTTGAGATTGACATTTCATCCCATCCAAAAGAAGTGAATATAAAATCCTCCAAACAGAAAGAAAATTCTTCCTCATCTTCTTTTGATTCATCACCCATCAAACCTTCGAAAGGTGTCTTATATACTCACACCAATCTGCCTATTCTTGAAGAAATTCTCCATGAACTGTCCTCTAATGGTGAAGAGAATTTAGCATTGTTGCTTGGTAAATTTTACAAAGCCTCTTATTTCTCACCGATTTCTGAACCTTCTGCTCAAGACGAAGTAAGACAACCACTCTATTCTAACTCAGGCAGCTCATCTCCTCCATCATCTCCTACAAGTTCCTCGTATGTATCAATCACCAAGACTGCCATGGCTATCCCTTTGACCAGGATGGAACAGATCTTGGCAAATAGATATGCCCCACTTGTATTGCCAAATCCCTTGTCTGCCATGCCAACAGGTGACGATCAGAAATATATGCCAAAGTTTACAGGAGCAGGGGAGTATACTGCTGAAGAACACATTGAAGCATTTTATGCTTATGCAGAAAACATAAATATTTCAGAAGAAGATGTGTGGACTAGAGTTTTTGTTCAGATTTTGGATGGCCAAGCCCGAAAATGGTTCAAAGAGATACCAGCAAATTCGATCACTGGCATTGAACAATTAGATGAGGTATTCTTGAAGCATTGGGGAGAAAGAAGAGATCTGTTATACTACATTTCTGAGTTTGGAAATTTGAAGAGGGATGATGGAGAGTTGGTCTCGGACTTCATCAAGAGATTTAATAAAATGTTTGGTAAGATCCCTGTAGAGATCAAACCAAGTGATGCATCGGCAAAGATCAAATTCTCTTCTTCCTTTGATTCAGAGTTTTGTCTTATCCTTAGAGAAAGACGATCATCCACGCTTTCTTTAATGCAAGATTCCACCCTCGAGGTTGAGTCTAACATTACAGCATCTCAGAAGCTTAAAGGAAGGGCTGAGAAGAAGAAGTTTGTTGTTGAGTCCTCTTCTTCTTCTAGCAGTAAAATGGAAAAGATGGCAAATATGTTAGACAGTCTGACGTCTGAAATGTCAAAGTTAAAGGTTCAAAATCAGCAACCAGCAAGGGAAAAAGAGCCAAATGCTTTTGCCCCCAGAAATCCAAATGCTTTTCCTTACAGAAGAAATAATCCACAAGTTCAGATCCTTCAAAGAGATAGGAATCCAGTTGATGATCAAAGGGTCAGACCACCTTTTCAAAATGTAGTATTAGATGAAGAGCAACAGCCACCTCACGATGAAATTGAAGATGTAGACGATATAAAATGTTTTGGTGATGAAAATGATTCTTCATTTTTGACACAGGCAGACTATGAAGAAGCCTTGATGGATCAGCAAATTCAAGAGGCAGGTGCTGAAGTAGTTTTCTACTTGACAGATGATCAGAAAGGTTACAACTTAAGGTCCAAGAAGAATGTTGTTCCAACAACACCCATTACTGCTCCTGTGGAGAACAAGGAATATTCTGCTCCTATGAAGAGTAAAGAGGTTGTTTCCAAGCAGCCTCCCACTCCTGAAAAATAGAACCCCCTTCTAGCAAAACAATTGAAGAAACAAACTCAGCCCCCAGCCAAGGAGCAAGTCAGTCTCAAAGCTCCTTCCCATGAGGTAAAGGTTTCAAACAAGCCATCTTCCTCTTTCAATTTTGAATCAGAAATTTAAAAAGTTAAGATACCAATGCCTTTAACGGAACTCATGAAGAATGAAATCTTTAGATCAGCCATCCTGAAGTCTCTTGAGTTAAAGACCTCTCCATCGGATGATTTCGTTAACCTACAGGATGATCAGCCTAAAGTGACCATAGGGCCTATGATAGAAGACCGAGATGATTCTTGTCCACCATTTTACATATCCTTAAATGTCCATGACAAAATCCTTCACAATTGTTTTCTTGATTCTGGGGCATCACATAATCTTATGCCAAAGGCTGTGATGGATGAGCTTGGTCTCGAA